>JAFJYG010000125.1:0-84076 GCA_017366145.1 Cadophora sp. M221 | reverse complement strand
GGGGTTACAGAGTTGCAAGCGTGAGCGTGCGCCTCTTACTTATCCTGTCTGTCATGGCTGTCCGAGTATCATTTGACACTTGCACCTGGACTTGCACTACCTTACTTTTACTTCCACATTCGGATCTCCACGCTCAAGGAACAACCAAGTCAAAAGTAAATATATATTGCACCAAATTAGGTACTTAGGCAGGCCGGGCTCCCATCAACTTGGCTGGCATCAAGACTTAATCAGGATTTAGGAGTTAGGACTTAAGCCGTGAAGGAAAATAGACTACTAATAGACCAGGCGCTGCAGTGCAACAACACATTTCTTGTACTGCATTAGCTCAAGGTACAACCCATCCATCCATCGTGTTGGTCCGATTACAGATCTCAATCTCGAATTAATTGATTGATCAATTGAGGTTATCGCTGTTTTATGTTTTTTCTCTTTCCGTTCCATCTAAAAATCGTACAGGGTGCTGCGCCTCCTTTGATGCCCCCCTACTCAATTATGCCTATCCTCGAATCACAATCACGCGAGTACGATGATTCCTACTAGAGTACGAAGTACGACGTGATGTCTTCTTCTCATCCTCTACTCACCTTTCTCCATGGGACTGGATCTACTGAGAATACATACAGTGCTATATCAAAACCAAAAGTCCCTTGCAAACCCACTCGTACTCTGGATAGGTTCAATCCCACGAAGAAACTAAGCCTTGACAATAGGACAATAGTCTTCTATGATCTTCAAGTTCCAAAGCCGAGTAGGGTATGCCTGACCTACTTGGGCGTCTGGGAAGTCGATTTAAGGTTGGCTGACATGGTATGGTGCGCACCATCTAGGCAAGTGTTTCACCTCTCGCTGATGGGACGAGCGGGATCAGCATCATGCATCCATCCATCGCCTCTTCTCTTCTCTTCTCTTATCGTCTCGCCTACCGTAGGGCGACGAACCCTAAGGTAAAGGACAAGCCGAATACAATATAAGTCCAAACGAAGAAAGAGCTCCAACACAAAACTCCCTAACATTTCCACTTCCATTTCAACTTTCCTCATCAAATAATTTTCATCTACGGAATACCACTCACTCACTGACTGTCATATCATGTCATGTTATGTTGCGTTCTGTTAGTCTTTCCCCCTCGGATACCGAACCAATAGCACAACACCACACCACAACACAACACAACCTCCGACACTCCTGAAACGAGCAACACAGCACTCTGCACACACAGATGGCACAACCATCCATCTCAACATCCAACCGTCATACACCCAATCCAGTGACCTACCCATCATTTGTTCGTGCTGACGAACTCGCTTTAGTCCAAGCTCTGCCTGCTGGGTGACAAATGCTTCAAGTTTTCAGTGTTGAAGTGTATCATCTTCCTGCTCCGCCACCTTCGATTATGTACGACTACGACTTGAAGTTTTGACGGTACCGTAGGTGGGGTCTGGAAATATATGCTTAATGCACTCGACGAAGCTTGGCTCAGCTGTTCAGGGTCTAGAAGTACTCATTCTGATACTGAAGCTAGAAGCCAGAAGCCCTGTTTAGCTTATTTATATGCTGATTCATAATTTTATAAAGAAAGCCGAAGAAAGGTAGGAAATGGTACGTGATTCTCGTTAGTGAGAGTAAACAAGTAAGGTAGGTAAGTGATCTCGGAAGACATTATATATTTGTGATCGACCGCTCATCAGATCCGATCCTATCTCTTCTTTAGAATCAAAGACATTATCACCACCGATGGATGGATAGTATACAAAGGTGACACATGCCAGACCCGTGACAGATCGAGGATAGACGACAACAACAATTCCTCTCTCTATCCATCATGTTCAAAAAAAGTCCTTGCAGTCATTGATTGAACATCTCCCACTGTCGCTCGCTCGCTCGTAAACCAAACGAACTGACCACTCCCACCACAAATGAGAACTTCAGATCCTCTCTTTCTCTTCCTCACACACACACATAGACACAATCACAAAAAGACGCTCAACAAAGATCAGATCCATACATATCAGAACAAAGAACGCCAATCCAATGCATTAAAATGGCGCAAAAGATATCCAGGCCCCTCATCATCCAGCCCGAGGAAGAAGGAAGTGCAAGTGCTCTCCCCGCCCTCAGAGCACTCCCACTCCAAAAAAGATCTACAAAGAAATTGATGAGAAATTCGTGATCATCGGAAACCCATGCCTTGAAACGAAAAGGATTGCTTCAAACCTCCTCGGTGAACCGGGACCGCTGGGATCCATCAAACGAAGGGTGTGACCGCCCAACGACATCGGGTCGACGTGGTGGCGGTGTCAGTGATACCGGGGGATTCGCAAATGGTCCCTGTTCCGTGACTGGTGTTCGGGCCGGACCTTCTCTCATGATTGGAACGCCACTGTCGCGAGGCATCGACAAGCCAAGAGGAGGTGAGGATGGACCGCCAGAACCGCCGTAGAAGCCTTGAGAGTCTCGGTAGAAGGATGATCCACTCAGGGTATTCGATTCCATGATACCGCCACCATACCCATCCCCGCCACTTTGCAAGACCGATGGCAGTTTCCTTCCAGAAACTCGGTAGAAGCCTCTCTCGCTACCGGCAGTTGATGAGATAGTATTTCGGTCCGCCGTTCTTTGCGAAGATCGTTTATATCCCGTGAGCGAAGCCAAGGCGGCTGGAACAACGAAACCACCGAAGGAAGATCGTTCGGCCATTCCTCCTCCAGGTGGTTGAGAGGGCGGTACGCCACGCGACGTTCCTGCAGCTCCCTCTCCTTCTCCACTGCCCAGAGCCAACATGGAAGAATTGCGCCTCTTCCAGCGAATCAGAAACATTAGAAGGAATATTAGAATTGCGGCTCCAGCAACACCGCCCACGACACCTCCAACAACGGTCGAAGTCGACGGTGATGAATTTGAGCCATCGCCACTCCCAGCAGCTGCAGTGCTAGTCGATGCATCGCCGGATCCCGTCCCTGTTCCTGACCCCCCACCACCGATGCCGTCGGTTGAAGTCGCCGTTGGTGATGATCCTGTAACCGAGGAGAAAATAACAGAAGTAGACGAGCCTGACAAGGTGGACGATTCGTCAGAGATTGTGCTTGAGGATAGAAGATTTATGAAGACTGAACTCGACGACGAGTCAGAGAGAGTTGAGGAAGATGATGATGAGTTGGAGAAACTTGGTGTCAAGCTGGTTGCACTTGATACTGGTATTACTAGTCAATTAGTCAGTCGCTTCTCTCTTATGCTTTGAACAGCATCTATGAGCAACTTACAGGAGGTTGAATTAGCAAGAATTGAAGCAAAAGTCGTGGGTATCGAGGAAATGGTCGCAGCAGTAGCTGTCTCTATGTTCTGAATGGAAAGTAATGACTGTGAGGATGAAGCTGCATTATTCGCAAGCTGGTCTCCTGGTCCAGTTCCGGCCGTGGATGAGGCTGTAACGCCTAAGCTGCTCGTCCCTGGACTCGCTGGTGTGGTAGAAGGAGTAGCGTTCTCCGTTGTGGTGGGTGGGTAGGATGTGCCTCCTGTCGAGTCCGCTGTGAATGTGTGAAGGCCGATTGTGACGCCATTGGAATCGACAGTGACCTGCTGAATGACCGACACGGTAGCCACGACCTCTGTGACTGTTGCCCCAACTATTCCCGAGTCCCCGCGGTGTAAAAGATGGTGTTGATGTATATGCTCGCGATGAGCTCTGTCGTGGCTGGCCAGAAGGAGTGATGACCTGCCGAAGTGGTGATGGTCGCCCATCATTGCGACCTGCGGACTGCGTGATGCTGCTGCTGTATCGACAGCGCTGTGGACATGTGCAGAATGGAATGAAAGTCGCAGATTGACGCGATGATTGAGAGAAGCGTGCGTCAACTCATTGCCGTCATGCCAGATGCTCGCGGTCCTGTCCTGTCCTGTCTGTACCGTGCTGTCTGTCACTGTCGAGATTGCAGTGCAGAGCAGACAGAGGCAGACTGGCTGGAGTCGTTGATGATGGTGAGCGAGGTGAGTGAGCAAGTGAGTGAGGGGATGAATGGGACGATACATACGACGACGAGCCTTCGAGTTCATCCGGAGAACAGCAGAAAATCGAGAGTTCATCTCGCTTACGACACATAGCCAATCACGCGCAGCATATCTACGGGGCTACTCACCTTTCGGCCTATCATGTCCGTGTCTGCATTAGCCTGCAGCTCTAGCGTGCTCTAGTGCAGGCTAAGACGAGGCTCAACGGGGCCAACAACGAATCAGGGGCGCGTGAGGGTCAGGCTGGAGATTGTTCCATCGTTTCTCCCTTGTCCTCACATCCTGTCGTGGTGCTGCTTCTCAAATGTCGTATCTTCCTCTCTGGACATGGACAGCCAGTCCTCAACAAACATCCAGCAAAGCCAGCCAGCCCTTGGAACATTTGCCACGAGAACAATAGCTGAAGAGTATAATGCCCCTTTCTTAGATACCGAGGTATCTTTATTAATAAGTTCAGACGATTCTGCAAATTCCAATGGACAATTGATGTGTCGTGGCTTCAGCGCCCTCTGACACTAAAACAAAGCTGGAACATTTTCACAAGCAGATCGCTCGCTGGCTGGACGTTTTATTAAGATCCGGTGGATTCTATTATTACTTACACTTCCCCCCCCGTAAGGACATCGCTCAATCGCTCAACTTTACCCCATCCAGCTCCGGCAGGGGGGCAGGCATACGAAAAGCCACAGCAACAAATTTCGTTCCCCATACAAAACTCAAAGATCTCAACTCAAACTCAAACTCAAAGAGACGAAGAAAGAAACTCCAGCCCCCCTCAGGCGCAACGAGACTCGGCGACACGTTGGCATCCTGATATATCTCAAGTCTGGTACTCCGTTCCATATCATACCTACCAAAAATTACTCAAAGTCTCACCCTGCAAGCAAGCCACAGCCCACCACCCAATAATACATCCTCATCCATCCCAACCCTCCCTTGGCTGCCGTTACATTTGGCGTTCAAGAGTTCCAGAAAAACACAGATCGGACGAAGCCTCGTGAAGCTTTGCCAGCCGAAAGCGCAAGAAAGTCTGAGCACTCTTGGCCTAGCGGGGGCGGGCGGCCGGTCTTGGAAAATCAATACAAGAACGCCACATCTGCATGCAATGCAATGCAGCCCACACACACCTTTTCACATCATCCAATAATGCAACACCACGAAAAAAGCCTAATTGTCCTAAAGTGGAATATGTGTTGACAGGTCGTACTAGAGAGGAGAAGAAAGGAATGCCCACCTATCTTTGATGTTCGGATGGAGGAGTTGGTGGGTGGAATTGTGCGAGACGTTGGATGTGTGTGCGGGTTGCATAACTTTTTGGTATGGGATGGGATGATACCGAGGTACCTATGCGTGGATGCTGGGTGGGGGGCAGTTCATCCAGAACCACTGCCAAAGCTACCCCCACGGCAACAGACGAAACGAAACGGGGAGGGTGATTGGTGACAATGAGAGGGATGTGAAAAACTAGGAGTGTTGAATTCCCAATATTGAAGAAAGTAAGGGAGGCCTGAGAATTAAGACAATGAGATGAGTCGAAAAAAGGAAAGAAGACAACACTTACTGTGCTAAATGTGGCAGCCACGTCTTCGGCCGAGTCCATCACACCCGGAGAAAATATTTGATCTGTCTTCATAAGCTGGTTGGAAAAATACTGAAGGTACTAACGAGGTATTATGGCAACGCAAGTTTGCCAAACAATCTTCCACTGCTTAGCGAGGTCCACCTGCTGTATTCAACGAACCAAAACAAATCTTCAAAATATCCGCCCTACCTTATCAACACCGCCCCCCTCATATCCTATGAACAAGATCGAGATATAATTCAATTCAATGCAATTTTTCGGTTTAAATGCAAGCCAAGCTTCTTCTTTTATTCTTTTCATCTCGACATCAGAAATCTCCACACTAATTCATGCCCACTACTTCGACTGTCTACTCACACTCCTTCTACTAACACCTGCCTTACGATCCTGCATCTCGTAACCCCCGTCTCCACCCTCATTCCACCTCCCACTCCTTCCCTCACCCCTCCAGCTCTCCCTCCTCTTCATCCCAAGTCTAGATCCACCTTCTCCACGCTCAGCTCTCGCCTCGTCACTATCACCGTCTACATCCTCTATAAATCTCATCGTCAGCATCCATATCACCCCCTCACCCAAACTAAAACTCAACTCCCTGATATCAAAACAAGATCAAACAAACACAAGACATCAGACCAATCATATCAAATCAAGGAATACTCACTACCACCAACAAGCACACCCTCCCCATCACTCCCCATTCCGCTCTGCAAACCGCTCTGCACAGCAGTCTCCTGTCCACTCCCAATCACAGCATCTCCATCCCCGTCTTCCTCTTCGCTCTCGCCATAGTTCCCACCAACACTGACCATCGTGAACGGGCTCGCTGTCGGCGCGTCCAAGATCCTCAATTCACTGTCCTCGAAATATCTGGGTAGTACCCACTTCACACACAACAAGTCAGCACTCAGTACTCACCAATACCATCAACAACAAACCCAGAACGAAGAAAGGCCTCCAAAAAATAAGGAAAAATATACAAACATACCGTGCGCACCGGAACAAGCAGCAGGATAAAAATCGGGAACCCCACCGCAGCAATCGTCTGCGTGATCGCGAACGTCGCCCCAAACCCCAGCAACTGAATCCCCACAAACCCCCACACCGCACCCCGGCGGGTAATCCTCCTCAACGGCTCGCTCGCCGGTGTTAGTTTCGCATCCCTAAGCAGGAACAGTATCTTAAGCGTGATACCATTCCCCTCCAGAGCCTGGACGCCCATGACGAAGAACAGGCCCGCGAGTACACCCTGCGGGATCAGGTGTAGTACGATTAGGAGGGGCCCGGTCATGGTGCCTAGGGTGAGGAGGCCTTGGGCGAGGTTGGAGACGCGCTGCTCGACGACGTGGGAGATTGTGGTTGTAAGGTGGCCTTTGGAGGAGCGCGATTCGTCCGGGTCGGTGATTACTTGGGTTACGCAGAGGGAGGAGGTGTGGAAGGGGGCTTGGGGGATGAGGCCGTTGGGGAAGGGGATCCCGAGGAGGCCTGCGATTCCTGTTGTTAGGCCGAGGAGGAAGATATCCCTGTGGGGGGTTAGTTTGTGGTTAGTTTGTAGGGGCAGACTTTTGATTGAATGGAGAGAAATTTCCCATGATATTGCGAGAGTCTGATATAATAGCTGCTGCGCTAGGGGGTATGCTTACCAGTGGAAGCCAGCTGGTTTCCGAAGAGGAAATTCGGTGCCTTGGGCAATAAGAGAAGAGACTAGGCGTATCAGTATATGTGCTGGGAAGAAGATGGAGAATATGTGATAGACAGTGGGGAAATGGGGAAAACCAGGAATCGAAACGTATCCAATGCTAACATACCATTATGATCAAAATAGAACAAGATAGTAAGCAAGACAGCAAACGGAATCGCAATAAACACATCCCCCACACTTATATCCCAGAAATGAATAAACCATCCCCTATCCATTGTAGGAAAGAAGGCCTTGCTAGTCGGCAGCGTCTCCATATCAACATCTCTCATCCTCCCAATATGCACGAATCCAGTAAAGAACACCACGGTGAGTGGGGTGCCATAATCCTTGATGAATACTCGGACATAGTGCTGGAAGAGAGGACTTGATCCCACGACCCCGCAGAGGTAGCCTACTACGAGGACGAGCAGGGAAATGACTATTGAGAGGTAGAAGGGCTCCGTTGAACCTTGCCGTGTGAGTACTTGGATGCCTTTCTGGAGGTAGATGAATGCGACGTAGAACCCGAAGATGTCGCAGGAGAACCGAGTGACGTATTTTAGGGCGTTGCAGGCGTTGGTTATGGCGAGGATCCAGTGCATTACTAGAGACCATCTGGAAAATTGCATAAGAACGGATTTTGAGAACGTTCAACGATAGATTTTGATGGTCTTGAGCCTCACGCTTGATGTCTCTGACTGTCTTGCCAAATCCCCAAAAGGAACCAAATATGGAGGAAGAAAGACTGAGACTCACAACCCAATTAGCGCCATGAAAGCAAAATAATTTGTCCCCGTTGGCGTCATGATATCATACACAGTGCTAACAATCTCGTCAACATTCCCCAGTCTAAACTTTCCAAAGACGCTTAGACACTTACTAATTAAAGACGGTGATAGGACCCGTAACCCCAACAATCACAAGCGGCTGAGCAGCAAAGACCGCGAAAACCACGGAGCCGAGGACAGAAGCGAGCAGAACTTCATTGACGCCATAACTCATATCAGTTTTAGTAAACCTACACAGTATTTTCAATCAATCATGTCCGCATCTTGTCCTAGGGAATGAAGGACTTACATATCCAACGAGAAAGCCAACGCCGGTAAAATACTGCAATCCCCAAATCAGCACACGTATCTAAAACCAACCCCCTCAAACAGTAGTTCCCTTCAAATATAAACCGAGGTGATGGGATCATAGGGGAGACTAGACAAGACTGAAGAAAAACACAACGAACTTCGCAAAATACATATAAACCGTCGCAGGCACAACCCTATAGTCCCACGCATCCGTCCAATCACTCCAGTAGAACGGCAGGCGTCTCCGAACATCATTGATCATTCCTCTGAAGAGCCGGACTTTCCACCATTTGGCGACGTGTTTACTCCTCGTGCTGGCATTCGTATTCGTCTGAGCATGGTGTAGATTATTTCTATTTTCTCTTTGCCGTTCTATTTCTCTTTCTCTGTCAATGACAGCAGCCTCGACGTGAGATGATGAGGAGTTGAAGGGGAGAGTGAGGCGCTGATGCCACGGTTTCCGGGTGTGAGTGTTGGGATCGTGGGGGAGGGAGGAGGGGAGTGAAAATGCATTGTTTCCTCCTTGTTGAGATGCCATTTTCCTTTTCGGCTCCTGGATACAGTTTTTACTCTACCGATTTCACTTCAGAGTGTGGGGGTCATTTGAGGCATTAAGTATCGTGACCAAATCGACGGGAAGGTTGTGAGGTTGTTGACATGAGGTTGGAGATGTGGAGAAGGAAGGAAGAGCCGCCTTTGGACCGGATGAGATAGCTTCCAGTGGTTTGTGGGGTAGCTTCTGTGCCTTGGATGAATTTTTGAGTGGACCTTTTGGTGTTGATCGGCCAATCACGGTAGTTGTTTACCCTGGAAAACCCGATCTCTTGGCGAGATGAGCTGCGACTAAGTGATCGTTCGTGATGTGCGACTCATGAGTTTGAGTCAAATAAGTATGGCTTGATAAATCTTACACCGTGTGAGGTCTATCAAAGAGGATTGACCACCTGAAGGAGAATAGTCATGAAAGTGTGAAGAAATGTAATATTTTGCAATGGTGGCTTGTCAAATTTAATCAAAATCGAGGAGTATCACTCACTCGCCGTCCCAAAACCAGTAACGCCAGAGGAAATACAAAGTCTTGTATCTCACATGCCACCCAGAACGCCATAGATGCCTTTCTTGCATGCCTGCCTGCAATGCTATACCTGACCCAACGCAAATTCAAAACAAAGAAAGCTAAAAGAATGACCGAACTTTAATCAAACTGCACCTAGATCTTTCAACGCCCCAGCTAGCCTCCTATAATCTCTCAATAACTCTAACACCTCGTTGATCCTCAGCTCGCCTGGATTCTGTAGCTCCATGAATTTCTTAATTGGTGGTGCGACCTTGGGCAGTTCTTTTGCTGGGAGTGAAGGTGCAAGATCTGGAAATGCCTACGCTTTTGTTAGTGATGGGTGACACGATTGGTGAACAGGGAGACTTACTGTGGTCAAATCCGTGATGCCACCATCCGGTATTGATTTGTTTGGATTTGGTGTTGTTGGCGTGGTAGCTACTGGTGTAGTACGTCCGAACCCACGCATCACCCCCATCCCAGCAAATCTGTTCATGGGATTCAGAGAATTTCCAAGATTGCGCATCGACTCTACGATGGCGGGGTTTGCTGGTGCTGGTGCTGGGGCGGCGGTATGTAATGGTGAAGGGACTTTACTGGCACTCTCTTCAGCGAAGGCAACCTTCTTGCTACTTCCAGTTGTACTGGCACTTCGTACACTGTCTGTACTTCTATCACGGGCAATTTTCCGGCCACCGATAATGCTCAAGACTTTGTCGTCGAGCCTGGCGCCTGAATCAGCTCGCCTCCTTCCGGGTACCTCAGTGCTGTGAAGTGAGCTTGCTCCACTGGCCGACTCTTCATCTTCGAGGGGTGGCGTGCTGACGAGTTTCCGAGCATCGTCTAGAGTTTTAGGAACGATGATCTCGGTTTTCTGCCCACTGGATTCCTCTTGCCGTTCCTTCAACTTCCCGACCAAGAACTTGTAGCTGTCCCCAAGACTATTGCCTATCGTCTTGAACCCCTGATCGGCGGTATTCATGACCGCATCTCCAGCAGCACCAAGTACTGCTGGAGGTTGGAACATATCACTTAGCCTTCGGTTATGAATCTGCTGAGTTGGACGAAGTCCGGTTGGGAAGGTATGAGATTTCGTGATAGTTGGGCTTGCGTTTTCCGAGTTGACTTCAGGAGTTGAGGGCTTTGGCGATGGCGTGGGTGCGAGCATTGGATCATTTTTCTCCAACCTTGGAGTGGTAGGTCGACTGTTTGACTTTGGAGGTCCAGAAGGATTCTCATCCGCTCTGAGACTTGCAAGGTCTACCGTTTCAAGGAATGTGATCGCTGCTTCCAGATTCGTCAAGCAGTATGCAGCTTCTCCATCAATTTTGGTTTCATTCCGGAACCTTTGAATGAAGTATAAATTGCTTATAACATCAATTCCCTCTGGTCGAGATGTGATCAAAGTGTATATCAACATCGGCATAATCTCATCTGCTGACGACGAGGGGTGAAAGTGGGCTAGGGTATCGACAATAGCCTTGTGAGCTGCTTTCAGATGTTGCAATTTGCCGAGAGGATATTTCTCGTCGTTCATAGCAATCAGCTCCTCTCTAGCACCCTCAAGCCATTCTCTGACTTCCTTCTCTTTATCTTCGGTAGCATCTGGGTTTTCGCTTGACTCTCGGCCCAAATCAATACCAAGATCTGTCAAGCCAATCCCAACCACCGAGAGAGCCGCAGTTTTGGAACGTAGCTTTTCATCCTGGGCCTCATCTTGAGTACTCCGGTGTCTCCATATTCGATTGTAAATTCCTTCGGTCACCCTCCGCTCAACTGCTTCCTCCAACGCAACTCGTTTCTGCTCCAGTACTTTCCGAGCGCGCTTTCGATCCGCGATTTCCTCAACAGTCAACATCTGCTGCTCCGAATCCCTTCTAATAAGTGGAACTTTCGGCCTGTCTTTATTGCCAATAGATGCAGCTTTTGCCCTTATCCTGGTAGCTACTGAAGGTGCGGGAGAGCTTTGCCTATGCTGACGGGAGGATAGTGCGGATATATGTGTATTGATATGGTTGGCAGCGACGACATAGAAGTCTTGAAATAAGGCGGATAGCTTGTCGACAGATGGCGGGGTAGGATGGACTTTGGCAGAGAGCGAGTCGATGAAGCTGGCGAGGGGTCAGTAAGTCCCTCTACCTAGAACTGAAATCACAAACCTATCACTCAGACTGACAAGCTCTATTGGAAGTTTATCAAAGTCATCTGGCAATTTTCCGTTTGTTTCGTTATTTCCACCGCTATCGTTCTCCTCCTCCTCCCCCTCCCCTCCCTTCTCGAAGAGATCTGGTTGCGTCCGCTGCCGCATATCCCCCTTTGCTGCACTTGACTTGTCGGACATCATCGTTGGTGAGGCTACCCCATTCTGAATAGTGCTGGCTCTTTGAGCTCGTGTGCCACGGTCCGGACTGGCCGGTGGAGGTTTGATAAAGGATTTGGATAGCTGTAATGGGCGAGGCCGCTGCTGCTCGCTCTTCTTGCGCTCTGGAGATGCCATAAAATCTGGGAGAGTGAACATCATCTTGTCAGTAATTGCTTGCATTTTGGCATATCTTTTAGAAAGAAAGAAAGAAGAACAAAAGGGGAGAAGGAGTTCTATTTACCTGTCTGTCAGTCAGATCTTGTCTTGCCCAGCGAACGATGCCGCATGAACTGTCTACGACTGAAACTCTGATACAGCCGGGATGGGATCGCTGGATAAACGAGTGTGAGGCAATGAAAGGCCCAGGAAGTGCGGAGACGAGAAAACCCGACAATATAACGACTCTATTACATCTCTCGAGTCCAGGGTAATCCACGAGAGCAGAGAGGATTCAGAAGCGTGGCTTTACAGCAATGGATCCGCTGATACCGAGCACATGGGAGTGAGTATTGAGGTGAGCAAGTTGCAGTGCCTAGAACCCAGCGGGTATGACGCGGATCTGCGGGCTGTTCGCTGACGGGATTTATGCTGCGTAGAATGAGGCATGGGCAGTGTGGATCAGGGGTACATCTGAGCACTCGCCGCTTCTTCCAATCAGGGAGCAGTCCAAAGGTACAGGCTTCAGGCAGGCAGGCACCTCACCCGACTCCAGGTAACTCACAGTACCGCACCACCAAGTCCGTTTGCTCCACCTGGAGCCCCCGACCCAGTCAGTGACCTCAGTGACTCGCGGTGCTGCAGCCTCGCCCAACCAAACCAAACCAAGCTAAACCCCCCCATGCATCCACCTGACGCCTCTTGACGATCGTCTGGGTGTGCATGCGGAGGTCGCCCCGTCCAACTCATCATCACCATCATTCTCCCTCAACTCAACACTTTCCTCTTCCTTTTTTTATTGTCTTTATCACCATATTCCTTGACCATGAAACTCCAACGGCAACCTCATCCGAGGTGTACTTCTGCGGGCAGAGTCACTGCTGGACTGCTGCTCTCGTTCCTTGCCTTATCGACGCCGATTGCTGGTGCCTCCGATGCCGCGAGTCAACAACAACAACAAGAACCAATACCCATAATTCCTCCTTACCTTTCACAACCAGATGTTCCAGCATCTAGGAATGACGAACACGTATTCGTATGTTGTGCCATTTGCTATTTATAAAGCAATTTGCTGACATTCATAGACTTTGCGGCATGTCTTCCACCATGGGGATCTCAACCGCCCCACTGTTCACCGACGGCATGATGTACCGAAGACTGCACAACACTTATGGATAGAGTCAGAGGAGGGACAGGTAGAGAAAGTCGATCGACCTCTGGTGGTGCGAACAAGTCCTATGAAGATCCACCGGCTAAAGGATGCACGCCCCTCAGTTGTAGATCCTATGGTTGCAGCAGCGAGACAGTATTCTGATGTATGGGCCTCGTCGCCGGAAGCATGGACGATGGATGATGTGCAGGGTCCAGATGTCACCAATATGGAAACAATTTTGACTTTTGCCCAAATGGCAGCAAATGCGTATGTCGATGCACCGGATACCGGGGACTGGAAGGATGTCAATGGGGGATTCAATCGGACGAATGACGTGGGATTTGGCTGGGATAGTGATGGGCTCCGAGGATACCTATACGGAAACGAGGACAATTCTACGATTGTCATTGGACTAAAGGGGACTACCTTGGCTATTTGGGATGGAGATGGAACGACCACGAACGACAAGGAGAATGACAACCTCTTCTTCAGCTGTTGCTGTGGACAACAAGGAAGCACGTTCTACCGCCAAGTATGCGACTGTGCTTCCGGGACATACACTTGCAACTTGACTTGCTTGAAGCAAAGTCTCAAGAAGGAAAATCGATATTATGCAGCAGCTCGGAGCTTATATGGCAATGTCACGGCAATGTATCCTGATTCGGAAGTCTGGATGTCTGGCCATTCTCTCGGGGGGTCTGTTAGTGCCATGATTGGATTGACTTATGGCAAGCCTGTCTTGACTTTCCAGGCTGTTCCAGATGCTTTGCCAGCAAATCGACTTGGACTTCCGGTTCCACCAGGAGTCGACCCTGATCGACCAGGTCAACGAGAGTACACTGGAGCGTTCCACTTTGGGCAGAATGCCGATCCAATCTATATGGGGACTTGCAACGGAGCCACAGCTACATGCTCATATGCGGGATATGCTCTGGAGAGCGCATGCCATACCGGTAGGGAGTGTGTATTCGATGTTGTCAATGTCAATGGCACGAGAGTCTCGATTATCACCCACAAGATCATCTACGTTATTGAAAATGTGATTAAGAAGTGGACCAAAGCACCAGAGTGCAAATTTACGCCCGAGTGCTATGATTGCCCACTCTGGAAAGAAGTTACTGGAAATGGCAGCATGACTTCAACCCTACCGTCGTCAACATCTACGAAAACCAGGACACGGACGTCAACTTGCCAAACCCCTGGCTGGTGGGGATGTCTGGACGAGACAACGACCACAACTGGGACGACAACAAGTACAAGTACCACAACTATGTCTACCTCGACATGTAAGACTCCAGGGTGGTTTGGCTGCAATGATGAGACGACTACTACAACCAGTACTAGTGTCAGCTCGCCTACACCTACCAAAACATCAACATCAACCTCCACATCCACATCTACAACTACTTGCAAGACACCTGGTTGGTTTGGATGCAATGACCCAACTTTCACATCTCCTGCTTCAACTAAACCAACATCGACAAACTGTGAGACTCCTGGTCTGTTCTGGGGGTGTGACGATGCGACTACTACTCGGCCACACACCATCACATCTCCGCCACCAATGCCAACCTCCAAGGCACCCACAAGTACCGCGAGTACCCATTCGTGCACTTCGAAAGAATGGTTCGGATTGATTTGTGTCGACCCATCACCAACTTCCTCACCAGCACCAACACATACACCAGGTGGAAAATCCCACTGTGTTCGCCGAAGTTTCTTTGGATTCTGTAAGGAATGGGATGGCCAAACCATCGTCTCGAAGGAAGAAATCTAGAATGTATTTATGAATTAGATTGGAGCGGAAAGCTACTTAGCATGCAGTGGGCTATATGAGCCAACATCGGCGTTTTCGGGGAGGTGGGTGCAGTCAAGGCAAATGACAACAGGCGGGATTGCTTTAGCATCAGGAGTTTCTAGTGAACAATTCATTTCAAGACATACCACATTACAAACCAACAAAACCACTCTACTTATGACTCCACTCAGCCTTCTTCTTTTCCGCGAAAGCCTTCATGCCAATCTTCTGATCTTCACTCCCAAACAAACTGTGAAAGACCCTCCTCTCATACTCCACTCCATCCCTCAACGGCAAATCCTGACTCTTATTCACGACCTCCTTAGCCGCCATAACCGCCACCTTGCTATACCCAGCAATAGTCTCGGCAGTCTTCAAACTGCCCTCCATCAACTCCTCCCAATTAGCAAACGTCCTCGCCGCAACACCCCACTCCCCAGCCTCCTTGCCACTGAAACTCTTCCCCGTCAGAATCAACTCCATAGCCCTCGCCTTCCCAATCGCCCTCGTCAACCTCTGACTGCCCCCCGCACCAGGGATCGTCCCGAGTTTAATCTCAGGCTGCCCGAAATTCGCCGTCTCTGTACAGTACAGGATATCGCACATGAGGGCCAGCTCGCAGCCGCCGCCCAGCGCGTGGCCCGAGACGGCGGCGATGATGGGTTTCTTGACGGTTGTGGTGAGGAGGGACCAGGATTCTATGAAGGATTTCGTATAAGCTTCTGAGAAGGTCAGGGTTGACATCTCTTTTATGTCGGCGCCTGCTGCGAAGGCCTTTTGGGAGCCGGTGAGGAGGATGGCGAAGATGGTGGGGGAGGAGTCGAATGCGAGGAGGGCGGAGTTGAGTTCGTTTATTAGGGGGGTGGAGAGGGCGTTGAGGGCTTTGGGGCGGTTGAATGTTACTGCTTGGTGTCAGATGGGTTGGAAATTGGAGTTTGAGAGGAATTGGTTGATGGAGAGTGTAAAAGTAGAGGGGAGTGGACTGCAAGTTAGAGGAGGGAGTGGCTAATTGACAAGATAATAGATGTAATAGAGGAACTAGTAAAGAAAAGTAGAGGGAATCCAAGGTAGATGCTATCTTACTCTGCCCAACTCCTGGTCGGGGTTCACTCGTCTCGATGAACTCGTAGGACTTTGCTGAGTATGTTCGAGTTATGGCGGGGAGAGCGGATGTTGAAGCTCGGAATTGAGAGGCAATTGGCCTCAGAGTTCTCATGGTATTCATCGTGGATAAGTAAAGCTTTGAGATCTTTTGGGGGTATTTTGCTTGAATGTTTGATTTAAGACCAGCTTAACAATCCGGTCAATGAGTTGTTGAAGTATGAAGTTGAAGATAGAGGGATGAAAGCATGTCCATCCGATGCACCGACTTAAACCGAGACTCGAATGAGCTACCCCTGCTCCTTCCCATTTTGATTCTGTGCAACCTCGGTCTTGGCACAGAAACATCCCCAGCACGGTCCATGTCCGGTCACATGATATGGCACTAGGAAAAATATTCGGGCCGGTCACCCCTGCCACGCCATGCCAATCTTCAGATGCAACGCAGGGCCAGGCAAGGCCAACCAGCCGCACCCAACGGAAATCTGGACCAAGCAAGACGCGAACAGGCGAACAGGTGTTAAGAAATTACGCAGCCCTTCAACCATCAACTTTTCCTTTGCGCCACTGCCTTCTCCCTCCGCAACCAACACTCAGGACAACTCTGCGCATCACCGATCCACGGCTTGATAATATTCGACTGTTCTGCGCTTTTCAAAGAGTGAGGAATTGAGATCGCAAAGATGGATTCCATGGAGCCTGAACAGACCCCTTTTGCGGCTGTGAGCGCGCATACCTCGAGGTTGCAGCGTGTAAGTTTGGTTTTTTGTTCTGGATTCGTTTTATTGATGGATTGATCGATGGGGAATCTTGGGGAGAGATGTGTCGAAAGTGGGATATCATGGCAATTCAGGGGACAATGGACAATGAGAAGTGGACCGTTACTGATAGGGGTAATAGCAATACCAAGCATGGCTCGACAAGTCGACTCCTTACACACCATACAGATGGTTGGGAACCGCAGGACTTCTCTCCTTCTTCTTCCTCAGGATATTCCTTGCGCAAGGATGGTACATTGGTACGTCAACCTACAAACTCAATCCAATGCTATCGCAGCCTTGCTAACATACATCTCTAGTCGCATACTCCCTAGGCATCTATCTTCTCAACCTCTTCCTCGCCTTCTTGCAACCTAAATTCGACCCCTCAAATGAAGCGATAGACAATGACATGGAGGATGGCTCGGTTGGGGGACTTCCTACCAAACAAGACGAGGAGTTCCGTCCCTTCATCCGCCGCCTTCCCGAGTTCAAGTTCTGGTATGCGGCCACAAGGGCTATCACCATCGGCTTTGTTTGCACATGGTTCTCGATCTTTGATATCCCTGTGTTCTGGCCGGTCCTGGTGGTCTACTGGTTGATCTTGTTCACTTTGACGAGTATGTATTTCTGTGCTTCTGGGGGGTAGTTGGAAATGGGGCTAACCGATGTACAGTGAGGCGACAAATCCAGCATATGATCAAGTACCGCTACGTGCCCTTCTCATTCGGCAAGGCGAAATACACCAAGAACAGCTCCTAAACACCTGCCCGACGACCCATACCAACCCTTCTCTCACCAACGCCAGAAATAGGAAGGGAACTTAAGCCACCGCGGGAGTAAAATAGCACGTTGTATCATTGAAGTTGACGATGGAACGATCATCAACATTTGTACAAAATTTCGTGGATGGGATTTGGCACTTGCTTGCTTGTTTTGCATGCAATGAATGATTGTGAAGGAAATGGGAGACAAGAAAGAGAAGAGAGAAGTGATACGATATTGCCCTTTAATGATTTTGATCGACCACCCAAAAACACAACCAGACACACACCTTTCTTGTTGAGCTATACCTAGGGATTTTTATGTATGGGCATACAGTAGCAGGCTTAGGCAGGGCTGGATTGGCATGGCCTGCTTTAGATGCTTGCTTGGGCGCCTGGGATATAGAATATATGCTTTTTTGATCCGAGATCTTGTTCTTGCTTGAGTTTCTTCTTTGCGAATGTTTTATCGTATTCTGTGTCTTCCTTTTAGTTTCAGTGTATGATGAATTTCAATCGACGGATCTGATAATCTTGTTAGTGTGGCAAGTGTCAACACGTCTTTCTTATTTTCACAACGCGGCATTTCATCGCAAAGTTTCAATTTCCTGTTTAGCCGAATACTCGCCTCCCTTGGTGGAACAGAGGTTGGCTGTTGATTATTACCATCATTAGGACATCAACTCGACAACCTCCGCAAAGTTTCCAGGTCCATCCTACACCACACCTCCATTGGACCGCCCCAAATCTCAAATTCGAGCGGTCGCGGAAAAGTCGATAATCCTCTAGAGACGCTCTCCAACCTTGTCGAAGTAGGCGTCCCTGTCACACTCCATACCATTGCTCTCCCAAGAGCCCGATAAGTTGTCCCAGTGCGCCTCAGTATCAGCGATACATCGGTGCCCAGAAACTGGCAGATCACGTCTCCCTCCTCGGCAGCCACCCGAGCTATCCCCAGCTTCCAAGAGTCGGTAACGAAGAATTTCATGGACCCACCACCCACTACTCTGTCCAAAAGTGCCACACTAGTATCGTGTTTCTCTGTAGCTTGCGAATATCCTTCCTTGTGCATCATAAGATTGCTGCGTTGGTCTATACGTATTCTAGAAAGTTGCACCGGCTGCAGCAGGCTCTCCAGGTCAAGCAATTCAATACCATTCACAGCATTTTGCAACGTAGTCCCATGGAGTCGGTCCGCAATATGCTGCTCTATTAATGGACCAGGCGAAGAGAATTGCTCATTGTTCTTATACTGCGCCTGGCAGAGACCGCTGATCGTCCCGGTCAGCAAAGCAGGAATCCGGACGACATGGTCACCAGGCGGCGAGGAGATCCACCAGTTCCGACGTTCGAGCCCCAGGTTCCTCTGTAGGATCCCACTAAGCCTGACTAATTCAGCAGCTGGAAACTTGTGGTTCTGGGATTTTGAGCTGTAAAGCTCCATGACGCTGCTATATACCTCATCGACTAATAGTGAGTAGTCCGCTACCAGCTTCCCGTCACAGTCGCTTGCGAGACCAAGGAGTCCAAAGACTCTATCCTCTCTCTTCTGTGATTTTGAGTTTTGGGTTATCTCCAGTAGAAAGCTTAATGTAGGTAAAGGTATTATGCTTGGGCCAGTACTGGCAGCCTTCCTCTGGCCGAGCTGGATTGGCACAGAGTTGGCAATCTCCGCTATCACCTCCTTCACTTTCCAATCCTTTAGGGCTACGTCGTCAGAAAACCGGAAATTCACCGCCTTTTGCACACCAGAGAAGAACTCGTCCCCAGATACAGACACCACCTCATCATCCAAGCCAGGCTCGGACCCTCCTTCATAAGAACAATAAATTATCGGTCTTCTCGCCAGTCCGATTTCCTGTATGATCCAGATCCGCGACCAGTAGTCTCGCTTGCAGAGAGACGCAATTCCTCGCAGATCGTCGACTTTCCACGATTGCTTAACAGGAGGAGGTGGAATGGGCGTGAGAGGGGGGTTCGCCCTTGAAGATTGGCCTGATGGCGGGACGTAGATGCGCTTGATAGTCCTAATAGCTTGTTGTTCAACATCGCTTACTTCCCACCCATGTATCGAGGCTGTCGGTCGACCGAGCCAAATCACTACTTCGCTCGCTGCAGCGTAGATGAGATTCATCATCTGTACTTGGCTACTCTTTTCCTGATGACTGGATTGATTGATACAAATCGCATCAACCCATAACACTCTCTCGCTCACCTCTCGTCTGAGACTACGTAGGGCAAGCGCGAGGCTCGGCGTTATGGCCTTGTGTTGCGCATTGATAATTATACTCTGCTCGGCTGGAGATGTACCCCACTGGTAAGACAGAGCTTCGTAGATTGGGGTTGCTGTTAGAGAAACGACACGCAATTCGGCTTCTCCTCTGCGAGGAGCGGTGGGGTGGGAGCCATATAGGACCAGGAGACGGATCTCTGCTTTTGCGGAGTCTAAAGGGAAGTAGTCGAAGTTGTGTCTCAAGTTGACCTGCTTGAACAACGAGTACATGGCTGAGAACTTCGTATCCTGGAGCAGAAGAATGTAAGTTTTGTTGATGATGCTGGTGGTGCTTGAGCGGCGGTAGCCTTATCTAGCTTTGAAGTTCAAGTGAGCGGAGCCCCCTGGAGAGCTGACAGGCATGGTGACCAATTAAAACCAATGACCTACAGCCTCGTTGATGTTCCATCCATCTTTAATCCGTTCATAGACTTTCGCTATTAAAGGGCATTTTCGATTTCATTTCTCATCATCTAGAATTTAGTAAGCAAGCCAATCAGTTGTAAAACGGGGCTGAACATTGAAGTGAGGTGAAAATCCAGACGGTTATTAACACCAGCCGCATAGTCGTTGCTTGTGATTTCTAAAGGCACAAAGGACATAATAGACCAGCGGAGTTAAATCGCTTAATTTTCGACTACAAAAGTTGTCTTGCGAATAAGAGCACATTCTTTCCCTACACAAGCGTTGGATAACAGGAGCATGCCTTTGTTTTGTTCTCGCTTCTAGCGTCTCGCTTGAGAAATTCGCCCCCAATTGCTAGCAAAAGCCAAGAAAGTCAACAGCAGATGTACAATAACAATTCAGGCCCAGTGTCATACGAGCACAAGTTTAGCTCACTTTAAATATACAATTGGATTCTCAAGCTACCCTATCTATCCTCTCACACGCTCATCTCTTCCTTACAATCACGGACCATTCATTCCACAATCAGACTCCACCCCCTTCCACGATCCAAAAAGGTATATTAACAAAAGAGAACAGGGTGAGTGAAGTGTGATTGATAGATACGTTTTGTGCCTGCTCGATTAATGCGAAAATGCATTTTGACCCAACACAACGCCTGTGAATATGCTGGTACAGTACAAGTGAGTAGGAGGTCCTTCCGTTTCCACCCCCTTCTCCATCTTATCTTCTTGGTATTCTACATGCCTCTCCACTAAAGATCATACGGGCGTTGCCTCAGGAGGGCTATCGGTTTGCTCCGTTGGGAATGGTGGAGGGGCACTTTTCTCTCCACCACCGCCGAAGTACTTTGTGAAATCCTTGTTCTCGTCAAAAGGTCTGGCGCCAAGTAACCTAACCATATCGTTCCTGTCGAGGACTTCCTTGCGGAGGAGTTCTTCGGCGACGATACCTACTTCAGCCTTCTTTTCTACAAGAAGGTCTTTGCACTGCTTGTATGCCTCGTCGATGATGCGTCGGACTTCAGAGTCGATTGTCTGCGCTGTGGACTCGGCGAAGGGCTTGTGGAGGGATTGTTCATTGTCTTCGAAGTGGAGGGGGCCGAGTTTCTTGCTCATGCCCCACTTGGTGACCATTGCTGTGGCTATGCGGGTGACTTTGTTGAAATCGTCCGAGGCACCTGAAGTGACAGTCTCGAAGTGGAGTTCTTCAGATACACGACCGCCAAGGGTCATGGCCATGCGGTCCATAAGTTGATTGGCGGTCATGAGGTAGGTGTCGCCAGCGGGGAGATATTGAGCGTAACCAAGGGCTCCTTGTCCACGTGGGATGATAGAGACTTTCAATAGAGGATCGGCATGCTTGAAATACCATCCACAAATAGCGTGGCCGGCTTCATGATATGCAACTGTCTTCTTCTCCTCTGGTGAGAGGACAAGCGACTTCTTCTCGAGACCACCAATGACACGCTCAATGGCTTGTTCGAAGTGGATCATCTCGATTGATTTCGCACTCGTTCGGGCAGCTTAAGAATATCAGCCTCCCATTCTGTAGACAAAGGACAAAGATACATACCAATTAAAGCAGCTTCGTTGACACAATTTGCGATATCAGCTCCAGAGAAGCCTGGAGTCAAAGCCGAAAGACGCCCAGTCAAATATTCCAAATCCTCATCAGTGACAACCTTCTTCAAATGAACCAGGAATATCTGTCTTCGTCCGTCCATAGTAGGTCTGTCAATAGAGATATGTCTGTCGAAACGACCGGGGCGCGTCAGGGCCTTGTCAAGAACATCCGGTCTGTTAGTGCCAGCAAGAACAACTACCTGCTCAGAAGTGTTGAATCCATCCATCTCCGTCAAGATCTGATTCAGGGTAGCTTCTCGTTCATCGTTACCGCCGCCAAACGATCCAGCCTTCCCACGAGCCTTTCCAATGGCGTCGATTTCATCGATGAAGATAATACAAGGTGTGTTCTTTCTAGCCATAGCGAATAGATCACGTACTCTCGAAGCACCTACACCAACGAACATCTCCACAAACTCGGAGCCGGAAACGCTAAAGAATGGTACTTGAGATTCACCAGCAGTAGCCTTGGCCAACAGTGTCTTACCCGTTCCAGGAGGGCCAGAGAGAATGGCGCCGCGAGGAATCTTAGCACCAAGACGCTGAAACTGCTCAGGAGTCTTCAGAAAAGCGACAAATTCCATGATTTCTGCCTTGGCTTCGTCCATACCGGCAACATCGGCAAATTTCACTTTGACATCTGTCTCGTGGTTGAACTGCTTCGCTCGGCTCTTGCCCATGCCGAACACACCACTGGCACCTCCTCCACCCCCAGATGCTCGCCGCGACATGTAGAAGATAGCTCCAATAAACAGGATCGTTGGTCCAAAGCTAAGGATCAGGCCCCAGGCATCACCTTCTGAGGCATAGTTGACAGGTATTCTCTCCGATGAAGGAATGCGAAGCTGATCTTGTGCCTCATCCAGTCTTCGTTCAAAAGATTCCACAGAGCCTATCGTGAAGTAGTAATGGAAGTTTGGGTTGACCGCAGGCGAGTCAGGGAACATGGCTTGCGTAGCTTCGCGGTGTAAATCGACTCTGACCTTCCCTCCATTCGTGACCGTTAACTTCTCAACCAATCCCTTGTCGAGGAACGTGCTGCGGAACTCCTGGTATGTGATATCGCGTCTGCTCTCCCCTGGCATGACCATTCTGTACATCAGATATGACACGAATGCCGACAACAAAAGAGTGCCCATGTCAATCTTGATATCCCCGACCTTGAAGCCCCCATCAGACTGCTGCTGGTTACCTCCCTTCTTTCCCCCCGGTGGCGGGTTCCCAAAACCGCCAAACCCACCGGACGAACCCTTTGGATCGTTCGATGGGAAACCCGACTTCTTGGAGTCTTGATTCATATCCCTCTCAGCCTGCTGCCTCGCCATCTGTGATGCCATCCTCGTCAACTTAGCTGCAGTCGAAAGTGAAAAGGGTTTGCCCCTGACATCGTCCATCAGCTCCCTCAACTCCTTCGGCACACCCTCTTTCTGGATATTTTCAAACGCTCGCTCGATAACCGCAACCTGGCTCTTTGGCAACCCTAGCTTCAGTGTGGCCAACAGCTCTCTTATTGCCTTCTCATCCTCCGGATTCATCTTCACCATGCCCTCTTTGGGCTCAGACTCGCTGGGTTCTCCTTCCTCTGCCTTCTTCGAAAGTGGCGTTTGGTCACCATAGAGATTCTCCGTTCCGGGAGCGGTTTTCGAAGGTGGCTCAACATCCTTCTTGTCTTTCAATTCCGCGTCATCCTTCTTCACCTCTCCATCCTTCCCAGGCTTCTGTCTTTTCGAGTATAATCGGCTTTGTTGGACAGCTCTTATCGAGGCGGATAATGGCGCATGGTTCGTGGAGCGCAGTGATGTTCTCACGGCAGTCTGGAGAGAAGACCTCGATATCCTAGCAAGATTGCTGGACTGTCGCAGGACGGAGTGCATGCTTGTGTAGAAGTGATTAGAGGAGTGTCACAAAATTGTGATTGAAAGGCCTCCTATCTGTATCGCATCGGAGTGGGAATTGGTTGGGGTTGGTTGATTTGGAGCTCACTGAGGCAAAAGTTCAAGAGGTCATGATTATCAAAGTGAGAGTCTAGCGAAATCCCGACGCCGCGTTTCCGCGTTGTGCCTGGCAGGTCACGTGGAATGGTCCTTCGGAATCTGGTAACTGTTCCAGACAGCACCTCCTTCGTCGCCATGCCGTCGCCATCTCATATTCTCAGTCTGCCATTCTCAGGGCCAATATTCCAGATAGTTTCTGTATCTCGATGCCATGAGT
The DNA here is from genome assembly GCA_017366145.1 of Cadophora sp. M221. Lineage (NCBI taxonomy): Eukaryota > Fungi > Ascomycota > Leotiomycetes > Helotiales > Ploettnerulaceae > Cadophora > Cadophora sp. M221. The sequence goes on along the minus strand of JAFJYG010000125.1, from coordinate 60,067 downwards.
GAGACCTCCTTCCCTCCTCTGCCACAGGACAACATGAGACGAGATTCTCAGCGATATGGTAATTCAAAACTCAACAAGCAGGTTTTGTCCCAATCTACCTTGTTTGCTGCCTTTTTCCAATTATTCACTTGGAGTCGTGCCTTCAGAACGCCTTGAACAGACTCAGCTATACACACATGAGCCAGCAGCTTCAATTTGTAGTGGATCGATTGCTTAAATCCCCGATACGCTACATTTGAGCTTCCAGTAAGATTCAAGCTATCCGTCTTATATGATCGAAGCATCCTTCTAGTCTCTGCGTTAGGTACAAAAATCAATACTCCAACAACGCCCTGATATGATCCAATCTTGCAGAATCAACAGGAGGGCGACGTTGAAAGTCTTTTAGCTTGGGATCGGCTCCCTTATTCAAAAGCAATCTCATAACAAGTCTACTATCCTGAGCACATACCAGGTACAGTACGGAGTTTCCAGAATTGTCCTGCGCATTAATATCCGCACCGCTCCTGAGAAGCATGGTCGGCTTCGATTTGACTATGCTGAACTTCTGCCGTTTGAATTCGCTTCCCTGAGGGCTGAAGAAAAAGCCATCAACCCAATGAAAAACGTTGTGAAGAGCCGAAAATCCTGAATCGTGCTTGGAATGGACAGATTGAGGATTTGCAATCAGCAACTCAATAATCCTGTCTGCGGTGTTGTCATTATTGGCAGCAGCGCAGCGGAGGGCTGTCCGGCCTTCTGAATCCAACGCATTAACATCAGCACCCTTTCCGAGAAGCCACTGGACGTGGAGTAACTTTCCATAGCGAGCTGCAATGTGTAATGGTGTCGAATCGTCACAAGCTTTGACATTGACGCCCAGTCCACTGTCAACAAATACTTCAAGGTTGACTTTATCGGTGTGACTTCGGTTACCCATTGCATAATGGATCGGCAGAAATCCTCTGACGTCGGGCTCAACAACCTTCCCATGAGCAGATATAAGGAGGTATAAGTGGTAATCTGTACCATCTTGTGCCGCTCGATGGAAAGGCGACACTCCGTAGATATCCCCGGATCCGGGATCAAAGTCCATATCCAAAAGACATCAGTGCAGATTCTTAGCGATTTTGAAGTGCCAAGTGGAAGACTGACATCCCATCATCAGTAATTGCTGTTGAGCCTGCGCCGTTCTCAAAAAGAAGCCGCACAATTGCTTCGTCGTTGGTAGTTGCACAAACAGGATGGCGGAGGGTGTACTTAGACTAATCTCTGCGATTGCACATTTCAGAGTCCTCAGTGATCAACTTCTTGATAGTTAATGGAGAAATATTCATAAGCATGCATTGAATCCATGGGGCGGCGATACCGAAAGTGAAGAAATCGGCTCCTTGGGAAAGCAGCAACTCGGAGACCTCTGCAATCATCCTTGTTTACGAGGCTGATATTTATCTTCAGCAGCGATCCGATAACGATCTGGCACGAAATGGGATTGTTGCAAGTATGTCTTATACTTCTCATACTCGTTGGTTTCCTGAGTTTATTTGAAATAAACCAAAAAAATCCAGGAAACCGACGAGTACTTCCTTCCGAACTCATCAGAAATATGATAAAATTTGCTAGCACATCACTAAAGCACTTCTTAGAAGGCTTGAATACTATCAGGGAACTATATTTCTTACCACCAATCTCTTCGACACCATCGAGCCCGCAGTTGAGTCCCGTCTCCATATTCACCTTCGGTTCCCGGCTCTCACATTCGATTCCCGTGTTCGAATCTGGACAAACTTCCTCCACCGAGTTGATTTCTCCCAAATTTCTCTCGACAAGATATCTGAGATCGAAATCAGGGAGCTAGCTTTGTGGAAACTCAATGGAAGGGATATCAAAAATGTGCTTAAAATGACGACCAGTTGGTGCAAGCACAAGGGCAACAAGATCACATCGAAGGCGATTGAGGATGCAATACAAGCAACTTGTCCGAGGGCTGTGAAAGAGGTGCTGAAGAGTAACGGAGTGGTCAATAATGTGTTAGAAAATGGGAATGGGCTGGAACATCGTTGGATTTGTGACTGCTGCTGGGATGTAATTGGAAGTGTGGTGAAGGACTTTTCTATTGGTGCAATATGGGGGAAATATACCACTTGAAGATATCTTTTGGGTGGTTTTGGTGTCACTTTCGATAAATAATACATCATTGCTTTTGTTCATATACGCAGTCCAATTGACTCATGGATGGCAACTCACGTGCATCGTTCTTAACAACTCACGCGGCACCGAACTCCCATGGGAGGTAGAAAATTTTGAGATAGCTCCCAGGATAAATAGCTACTTGGCCAACTTCTTTAAGCCCGGTACCTCTGAGTTGTTTTTATTGTTATTTAGGGGGGGGGGTTCATATTCCAGCAGAAACTTTACAACATTGACGCAGCCTGCTCTTGGTCAGAATGCGACCATGCATTTTAGTGATGGATTTGGTGCCACCGAACTTGACTCCTAATATTAGGTGGCTGCGATAGTAGAATAATTTAGCCTCCAGACTCCATTCTGAGAAGTTCGACAGAAAACCCTGGGTGTTGCTGATGACAGCAGCGGGTTACTGGGGAAAGGCTGTACATAGATAGAAGCATTAGCACCGAAGATTACTTTGGGGAAATTTTATATGTTACAAAGATAGTAGCATCCGAGAAGGTTGTAACCCTACAAGTATGAGACTTGCAAGTGGGCTAGCAATGCTGTTTTGAGGCATCAAAACATTGCAATAGGGGCTTAAGCGAGCATGATAATAACCTTTTTCAGTAGACACTTGAAAACTACAAAAAGCAGAGTAGAGATGGTCGAAGTTGCCTAATATCTAATTCACTTCAACTGTACTTCGAATTAGTACAGAAATTCATGGAGGGAGCTGAGAAGAGTGTCTAAACCGTCACGCAACCGGCCTGGGCAGCTTCTCCTCATACTGTACAGCGGCCGCCCCACTCTGGAATGATTTTTCTACAGAATCCTCTCCTATGCCCCAATTCCACCAATAGTGCAAGTACGAATGGATAAAACAATCGTTACGAACAATTCAAGGTCGCCGAAAATCGTGTCTAACGAAGCGGGCTACGAAAGTGAGACTTCCATGTCAGGCAGGTCATTCTTGAGGGATTTTTTTTCTAGCCCAGCCAAATAATTGTCATGCAACACCCTCAACGATTCAGTCCAAATTGACATACTTCAACAAGTGGTGTTGATTATGTAAGTTAAAATGCTTTAAAATGTTCTATATTCATCACGGTGCGAATAGAAGGCTCGCTTATCACTTGTCTAAAAAAAAGCGGAGGTAAACACGTTTCATTCTAAAAGAAAATACAAAATAAAGAGTATTAAAAACCAATGCGACAAAACAAAAAGTTTATGGCCATAACCACTACCTCAAGTCGGGGTTGGTTTGAAATTCATGCACAAAGATGTAACCAGCCAGTTCATAATCGGCATGTGGGGATTTGCATTGTGAAGAATATCAGCCAATAGTTTGCTTCAATGTAGTGGCGCACAAGCCGAGCTCTAGATATTTCTTTTCTATCGTCGCACTATGGAATTGGCAGGACAGGTGAAAGTCTATACCCTACTTACTAGGTAGGTAGGTGGCCTAGAGGTTTGGCTAGATGCAAGGATGGAGTACTGTCTGATTGATCCAAAGTCTTCTGATGATCCTGCTTTTAAAATGCAGATTTGTGGATGGTTGGTATCGACTGCGTCCATGACGGCTAGGCCATATGGAGAGAATAGAATGGATATGTGTTTACTTGGTTCTATATATCGGCAGGCAGAACGCCGGGGTGCTGAAGTTCGCGAAGCCGGGAGGGGAGGGGGATAATTGGGGTGAATTTGAAAGTGATCAGGAGCGACCGCGAGCCAATATTCGAAGGGCCTAGTGAATATCAAAACTAAAGCAAAAAGTAGCAGAATATTTAATGCTTTTGATTGCATCTGGTGCCTCTCAATGTCTCATAAATACAATGTTTTTGATTCTTCTGACTTGTACGGTTCGGAGGCGACTCTAGCTTGTTGCTTTTTACATTGTTTCGATGGGACGTACAGACCTTGAACTCTTCTACCAATACAATACCACAATCTGCAGCAATTCATTTGTCAGTCATCATTCTACCCGAAAATGTCACGGAAATCTTTGTATAAAGGCTATATATACACGCTTCGCTTTCCTCTTCCCAGAAAATATCAGCTACTAATCTTGGCGTTGTACAGTTCTGACAGCGACAATACAATCTGCTGCTTCTTGCGTTTACCACATACGACACAAAGCACTCACGTGCTTCTCCGTGCCTCAAAATAAATGAAGTCCAAAAAACACACGAAGGAAGACATGTCAGATTAGCGCCACACTGACACTTCTCACCTACCTACAGTCAGTAAGCTCGTAAAACTGATTAGTACCACCCACGGGACTGCTTCGGACATGCGTACATATACCTCCAGCATAGCGAGGGTTAAATGAAATTCTCGGGTTCGGGAAATGTGCAAGTGAAATCTGATATCATCTAGCGGCCGAGCTGACCGAGTGATGAGCCGACTGGCTGCAGCCACCTAGTCGTTGGAAAGACAAGGTTACCTACCTGTTGTTATGTTAGATGGAGAAGAACGTTAATAGGAATAGGATATAAGAGCGGGAATTTCAGGATCGTCAGCTTTGCCGCTGATGCATACAGTAAGTAAGTTTGTAAATAAGTACCGAAAATTGCCGACCTACCTACCTCCGGGGTCTGGTCAGCACAAGCAGGATACGGCCGAAAGAAATACAAATTTCATAATCGATATATCTTCTCCCTATTCTAGAATAGCAATAATCCCATTTATACTATTACTCATCAAAATCTCCATCTATCCATCTATCACTCCATCAAATCAGAATCAGCATGAGAAATCAAACCCTCTCCCCAGCAGCTCTCCTCAGCATATTCGCCGTCCAGTCCGGTTGACTCAACATAACACAATGGCCGGCATCACACCTCTCTACACTATCAACCATATTGGGCTTCGAGTCCTGGGCAGCCTTGAGGATCATCTCGCCGTAGGACAGAGACATGGACTGGTCCCTGGCGCACAGCACGTAGGTTGACGGGATGTACCGCCAGGCGGCGTAACTGGTGCGGCTCCAGAAGACGCCGAGGGATTGCGGGAGGAGGCGCGAGGACCAGTATTCTGCTTCGGGGATGGGCATGTCGTTGTAGAAGACTGAGAGCGCGTCGGCGGGTTTGATGGTTGAGAGACCGGCCTGGGTGGTGTTAGACTGTTTTTCGATTGGGGAAGCTTGGGGAAGGAAGCTAGGTCTTGCGAGGGGGGGTTGAACCAATCAAAGAGGGAGTTGGGCTGGTGATAATAACAAAAAACAATTTGGGAGTATAGAAGTAAGGAGAAAAGACTGACTTGGACGTTACAACGCATGTATGGAAACATTGAAGAGACATCTCCTCTAGGACTTCCCTGAAAGCCTTCAACCGCCATGTCTAAGTGGCCCAACAATTAGCAAGTGGCTCGAAGTAGCGACAAATTCCTAGGTCTTTCCTAAATAAGAAAGACAGTACAAAGAGGAGTGATGCAAACTCACATATTCCCTGTAGTGATAGAACGAAGCATAGCAATTTCCAAGAACTTACAGGACATGATAAACACCAGCCGAACAACACCACCCCTTAACCCCCTTTGGCTCCTCTCATCTCTCCCCAGACCTTGAAGGGCTTCCGCACCAGGCAAACCTCCGTAACCATGGAGGACAAGAATCACATCTGCCCCAGAATCGACGATTTGCGTGACGAGATTCCTAATAGCCTGGACATCTTCTCTGAAATCGTAGGTGGGGGGATTGCCTCCAACCGAAGGCAGAGCTAGAGGTACTGTTGTATATCCATGGTAAGATAGAATGCTCCTCAGAGGCTCGTAGATGAGTTGCGAATGTGAAGCTCCAGGGACACAAACAAAGATCGGTTTAGACATTATATCCTCAGAACGAGAGAGTTCTTCTGGACCACAGCAATGACTTGTATATAGGGGATCATGAGTTCAGGCATATTTCGCTCCGATACATCACTACACACACACACTTGCTTTGATGCATCAGTGCTGATGAATCCATCGCACTTCCCCATATATTGCATCTCTTCAACAAATATAACAAGAAACCACCACCACCTCCCCCTAGTCCCTTATGTAAGTTTACGGCGGCGGCATTGTCTGAAAATGCCGGGAGGTCGTATTGCCAGCCTATCAAAGTAAGCAGGTCGCAAACCTGGCGAATCATATTCTGATCAATCAACGTCTGCCACAAAGCCCTCTTGTGACGAACAAGGAGTCCCGTTCCGAGCCGGGCCCGGACTTGCAGATACAGAAGAGAAAAACTTTTGCCCATCATTACATACGATGCCAAATCCATTGACCTCCCTTTCAGGACAAAGAGACAGTAGGAGAAAATCTACCTTACTACTGGTGCAGACCTACGCGGCCGCAGTTATGTCTCAGATTTGTGCGTGGGTTTCCGTGCTTACGGGCCTCTAACGCTTCTTGTGGCTCGTAACCTGCAGCCAGTGAGATTTTAACGCCAAACAGATGCAGAACGAGTTCTGGAAAGACAACACCACACCCGATGGATCGGTGCCCCAAAGCAAAATTAACCGCTCTGGGGGGCAATTTGGGGGTATTGTAGTATTGCAAGTGTGTGGGTGGGTGAAGTGTAATCCTTCGTTTCGGCCGACCCAACAGCCTCAATGTCCTCCTCAAGGACCTTCGAGTTCCATACGAGCTCTGAGTGCTTATCAGGAGGACTCTGACATACATAGACAAAAGGAAGAAGTCAAGATCATGCCAACGATGAAGTCGGAGTGCGGAGAGATAGATTTCCACTTGCTGTGCCTCTCCCCTCTAGAACCCTGACATCAACCGCCATGCTCACGAAAAGAAGGTCGAAACCAGCACACTCTGCGACCCATATGCGACCGCACTGGCAGGCAATAGGCAAGCAGGATAAATGAACAGAACAGACACCATCGGAGAGAGAAGAGCGCTAATCCATCCCCAACAAATGATCCTCATGCGCTGCACCGCAGCACCGCAGGTCTGGGAACCTTGGGCTCCGGAAGAAAGACAACAGTAGTGGCATGCAATGCGTTATCTGAAGGATCGAGGGGCCCTCACTTTAAGGGCCAGTTGTGGGCTAGCCTGCAGTATAAGTGCGCGACTTTGCGGAGTTGTACATGAAGGGATTCAGATGCTGTGCAGAGAAAGTTCGCTTGGAGCACACCGACATCAAGACGGATCATGTGAGGTTAAAGCGGCGCTCAGGAGGCTCAACTGACGGCCAGCAGCGTTTCTTGGGACGAATAAGGTTCGAGAAGATGCTGACAGGCGTCGATCTGACGTGCTGGAGAACGATGCAGACTATGGAAGAACGCTGTCAAGCGAGCGAGCGAACCGACCGTATCTCTTTTGGTGGTGGATCGTTGCTACATCCGCACAAGTCAACAGCTAGTTACCGAAAGGTTGCATGCCATGGAGCGTGAGCTTGGTGGAGACATGCAGGTTGGATTGACTGAATGACAAGTGCGTTGGTGCTGTGGAGAGAAGATGGCATGACACCGTTGAGGAAGCGGATCGTCTTGCTTTCGACCTGGACCTTGTTTCGGCCTAGTACTTACCGAGCTGATCAACAGAAACAAACATGCTGGCAACCTTGAGATCTCTTGGGGAATAATTTTTGTCCAGAGTTAACCGACCCAAAATGAACTACCGTTACTGTGTTAGACAAAAAGGGAATTGAAGCTATCAAACACTGGGAATTAACCCTATTTTATATCCGCCGCTCACTCATCGTCGACTAACTTCCCCGCATCCCAGGCTTTCTTAGCTGCCTTTTGGAGAGCGTCCATATCACCACTCGTCTCGCACATGCTCTTGAAGATGGCGTCCTTGCCATCCTTCTTCAGCAGTTCATGCGGATGTCCGAACTCGACTACCTCGCCCTTATCCAAGACCAGCACCTTATCATAATCAACGATCGTTTGCAAGCGATGCGCAATGGTGATGATTGTGCTCTTGAGTTCACGAATGGTTTCTTGAATCTTGGCGTCTGTGTTATAATCGATTGAAGCAGTAGCTTCGTCCATCATGAGTACCTTCGGCTGCTTTAAGAGGGCACGAGCTAGGCAGAGGAGTTGCCTCTGGCCTTGGGATAGATTATTGCCCGATTCGGTGACCGTCGATGACAGGTCAAGGAAAATGTTCTTGTTCGCTACAGGGGTAGATGTCCCTGTCGGAGTATCTGGAATACCATTCGCTGTCGCAGGTCTCGAACGTGTTATTGGTGTCGAAGGATTCGTAGTCGAGAAAGGTATCCCGATCAACTGGACTCTGCGTAGAGCGGTAAATATATCTTCATCTGTAAAAAGGTTGAAAGGATCCAGATTGCTTCGAATGGTTCCGGTGAAGAGTGTCGGATCTTGCGGCACGATTGTGATCGATTCTCGAAGGTCTTGGAGACCGATAAGCCCGATGTCCACATCATCGATCAAGATCTTGCCTTCTTCGGCTTCAAGACCTCGAAATAGGGCAAGAGCTAGAGAGCTCTTACCAGCACCTGTCCGACCGACAATTCCCACCTTCTCAAGAGGATTGATTTTGAAAGTAACGTTCTTCAACACCGGCTCCAGATCGGACCGGTATCTAGTCGTATAATTGATGAACTCAACCGAGCCTTGACTAGGCCAGTTAGCAGCAGGTCTAGTCTTCTCAATGACAGCCTCTGCTTCTTGTTCAACATCAAGATATTCCTTGATACGCTCTACTGAGTTCATGTTCTGCTCGTTCATGGCATACAGGCGCACCAGCCAAAGAACATTCTCCGTGAAACTGATCGCGTAGCTCAACGAGAGACCTGCAGAACCGGCATCGATTTTCCCGATGCTCAAGACGACAAATGCACCTGCAAAGAATGCGACGAGATCTCCAACGACATCGATTCTGAAAGCTAGCCATCTATTGGCCGCCCAAAGATAGATGAAAGGTCGACTGTGAGTGTTGATCCTTGTCATATTGTCGCGAATAAATCGTCGCTCGTCACCGTATGCGCGAATAGTCGTAATTCCGCTCAGAGTCTCTCCGAATTGCTGGAACAATGGACTTCTCTGCACTGATTCAATTCTCTTCAGGTCTCTCGAGGATCGAAGGTAAAACTTTCCGACGAAGAAGTATAGAGCACTGATAACGACTCCGGCGACAAGGAATCCAGGAGTGATGATCGTAATAAGTGCAATTGTAACGACGATTGCCAGTCCGCAAGACATGAAGCCAATCGCAATAGGGGCTACCTCTTGATCCACAGCTTCCAAATCCTTGCTGAAACGGTTCATAAGCTGGCCAAGAGGTGTAACGTCGAAGAACTTGAATTTTGCTCGCGTCACAGATTCCATCAGGCGCTTATGAATTTTCCAGCTGGCAGTGAGGGAACCGAAAAATAGCCACATGTCTCTGAACAAGGCGACAAGCATACCAGCCAACCCAATCAAAGCATATACCGTGAGATAAAAGGTCACATCGACGTCTGGGGCGACTCTGGAGAGAATGGAGGTTTTGTTGGGGTCGAAATATGGCTGAACTTGGGAGACGCGGGTACTAGCAACTCGGACCATTGAGATTGTGTTACCAACATAGCTGCTTGGGGAGATGCTATGGTGAGCCCGTACGGATTCTGTGTCGTATTGATTTGCCCACTCCCGGATCCAGACGTTGGCTGCTAAACTGCCGAACTGCTGGACACCGAACACGATGACAGCAAGAACCCAAAACCACCTAAAAGGTTAGCAAAATAAGCGAGTAACACCTAGAATGATACATACCAGGGGCCCATAGACTTTAGGTAGAGAATGATGACAGTCCATTTAACGCCGCCTTCAGCTTTGGTCTCCTGCATGGCATCCTTGACGGCCTTTTTGGCACCTTTATCGATGCTCTTGGCTCTGGAAAGCCTGCGATCGCCATCTCCGTTAGCAGCCTCTATCTCACCAATAAGAGTATCGCCACTTTCGTCGCCAACACTGGATGGGACACGGGAAGGCATTCTTGATATCTCAGCAGAGCCAGGCCTCGACTTGACGACATCGTCGCCAAGCTTGCCTGATGCAATAACCTCCTCAGCAGAACCTTGGATTTCGATCTTTCCATTGTCGAGGAGAACGACATATCGTGACTGTGGTACGCAAAGCGCCAAGTTGTGTGTTACCAATATGCAAGTTCGGCCATGCATAAGAGGGCCGCGAATACAGTTATCGAATATCCATTTAGCGGTATGTGAGTCAACCGCGCTGAGGCAATCATCCAGAAGAACGTGTCTTGAGTTCGAGTACAACGCCCTTGCAAGAGAGATACGTTGCTTTTGGCCTCCAGAAAGGGTGATGCCCTTCTCACCAACAAGGGTCTCATCACCAGCATCCAGAATCTCAAGATCCCGTTCAAGAGCGCAAGCGACGATGACATCCTTGTACCTTTTCTCGTCCAATGGTGCTGCAAAGAGAATGTTTTCTTTGATATTGGCATTGACAAGCCAAGCTTGCTGAGCACAGTACGCGACGCTTTCTGTCAAGCCAGTCTCGGGATCGGGGCGAACATCCTCGCGACTGTAACCACCAGGCAGGAAGACCTTGCCTTTGATGAGAGTCATTTCTCCCAAGAGTGCCATTAAGAGCGAAGTTTTACCGGAACCTGTGGGACCAGCAATGATATTCAACTTGCCAATCTCGAATTTGATGTCCATATCCATGAGGCGGAATGCAGATGAAATGTTCTCATCGGTTGGATCTTCCTTGGCACCCCATGAGAAGGTTGCGTTCTTGAAGCCAATCATCTGAACTCCATCGTCATCCAGATTGTCATGTTGAAGCTGCTCGTACTTTTCCGTTTCCTCTTCGTTCAGAAACTCTTCCACACGGTCGACCGAGACCTTGGATTCTTGTACGTGTGCAATCATATCGCCCAGTTGGTCCAAAGGTACTCGAAGGATTGTAAATAGAGAGATTGCCGTGAAAGCGACCGAAGGATACAATGGTTTCTTCTCGATCAAAGTATATACGACGAATGAAAAGAATGTGATGGCAACTGGAACAGTATTCCAGACGGCAACTGCAAAGGCCCAGATAATATATTTTCCTCGTAAGGCCTTCAATTCGGCCTTTCGCTTTTCATTAACAAGCTTGCTGAATCGGTGCTCCCAAGCAAAGAATTTGATGATTCTGATATTCTGAAGAACTTCGTTCGTCGTGTGGATGCGCTTGTCTGTAGCAGCCATGATTTTCTTTTGAGCGCTACCGAATGCTCGAGCAAAAGCGATATTGACGGGAAGAAGGATGACCATGATGACGATACCAGGAATACTACTATAACCAAGAATGCTGTAGAGAAGATAGACCGCTGCGATGAGCTGGGTAGGTGCCTGTGCAAACAGGAAATGCAGGTATGCAGTGACTTCGCTGACTTTGAAGGAGTCGACGGACATGAGGGTAATGATGGTTCCAACATTGACCTGCTCATCACCCTTCTTTGAGGCTGGATTCGGAGTTTCGGATGCTACTGCCGCGTCTGCATTCGGTTTCTTGGTATCATCCTTCTTCTTTCTACCCAGAGTCAGAAGTCTCTTTAGCTTGCCAGGCTTTGCAGCATCGGCTTTATCTTTCTTGTCGCCCAGAACTGTGTCGTTTCCAGCTGCGACCTTTCGGCGGAGAGCTTTTGCGTAGACTTCACCGATGATGATTGCTCGTAACCGGATACAAATTTTGCGGCCAATCCAGAGTGCTTGCTGATCTGCCAAGGATCGAAGAATGTCGGTAAAGGCAAGCAAGATTACATAGAGCCAAATAACGTTCCGTGGTGCGCTGTCAGGATCTTCGATGTACTCGAGAATCGACTTGAGTAGCAAAGTTGGGGCAAAAGTAAACAACGCAGAGAAAACTGCATAGCTGCACTGAATGATGAGGCTGACTTTGAAGTAGCCCATAAGATGCCAAGTCAAAGCAGTTGTTTTTGTGAGCTGTCGATAGTCGGCCAGAACTGCAGCAGCCTTGTCTCTTGGGAGCAAATTCCACACATCCGCCAACTCGAAGGTCTTTTTGTATCCTTGCCAGACAATCGAATCCACCCATCCAAATGTTGCGATCGAGAATAGACTGGCAAGTGGCTCCTTGGATGGTTCAATGTCGTTCTCCCATTCCAACACGACCGCCTTATTTCCTTTTCGTGTTGTGATTGCAATACTGAAAAGAAGAGAGACCAAGGCAAATTCCGATATGACCAAAGCCTGAGCAGTTGGGGATCGCGGGTGGATAATGGCAGACCTGAATATGACCAGAGAAAACAACCACATAAGGGTATAGAGAGATGCGGTGTGGTTCCAAACTCCAGGAACCCGCCATGAGGTTTTAGATAATGCCAGCCTCATAATTGCCAATACTAATATATATGTCCAAGTCGTAAGTCCAGCCACTGTCGCTAGGGTTCCATTGGGGCCATATGCTTGCAGAATGAAGGCCGCAATATTGATAGCGTCCACCGCAATGATTGCAAGCAACTCAATAATCAGAACCGTATACTGAGCTCGAGGGGCATCAATTGCTGCTACAGAGCCTTTCGTCGTCGTTTTGATCAAGACGAGGCGCCCCCCACTAATGGTCAACCCATCGTCCTCCTCGTCCGTACTTGAAGACCCTTCCGCATCCCCAGGCACACGTTGATACCCTGCCCCATTTTGTCCATCTGCAGCTCCGTATATACTCGATCCGTTCGCAGAGGGTTTCTTCTTGGGGTTTCGTTTTAACCGGACGTTGCGCTGGATAGCTTGTGATAATAGAAGTACAAACGAGGCGCCAACAACGGTCAATGGGAAAAGGATTTTCAGGAAACTGCGCAGAAGGTCAGCTTTTTCTATCTTTGAAGTTCCAAAAGAATGTCCATTGCCTTACTTTCTTTGCACGCAATTCGTGATATCATCAACCTGCCATATCGGGCCCTGGCACTCGGGCAACATTTTCGAGCTCCAATCCAGAGGAATGCGGGAAGGTTGAGAAGGGCGTTCGGCGGTGTGAATGGATGGCGGCGCACCGTCCCAGATTGAATGATGCCGAGCAAAGGAAGAGAGCGAAAGGCGAGAGAGAAATGTCCAGCTAAGTCGAGAGAAATTCTCTTGTCGCCTCCTCGCAGAGCCCAGAGGGTAGTGTAAGTCTGAGATATCGCGGGTCTGATCTTTGAAGGCTTGAGCCGCTAGCAAGGTACTGTACAATAAGGCGGTGGGGTGGGCTGGTGGAGTTCGGTGCAGTGCATGGCACCTGGCCTGGGCCCGGGCAGTCAGTGCCTGGCTGGGTAGAGTGAAGTGGGGTGGCTGGAGGATGGGAGGATAGCGATTCGATAGCGACTCGATAGCTGAGGATAGGATAGGAGGATGGCAGGATAGGCAATCCAGATAAGTACAAGTAGGCAAGGTAAGGTGGAATATAAAATCCAGGTACCGCACGCAAGCAGTGGATGCAAGCTTTTAAGGTTGCTCCTCTTTCCCCCACTCCTGCGCACCGCTGCGTCGTGAAGTAGTCCTCGTGAGATGTGAAGCGACTTGATGCCAGCCCGGTGCTTTTGTCTCTCTTCTCGCCCGGTTGGGCTAGGATTGAGGATGGAGCTTCACGGCAGGGCAAGTGCGAATGCCCGAAGGAACTTCCTAAGGTGCAGAGCTTAAGTAGGGGATACTTTATCTAAGCTATCGTAGCTTCGACTCGACGAGGAGGTGGAGTAAGTAAACAAACAAACAAACAAACAAAACAAATACAGCATTACTTTCCTCAACACTTGGCCCAACATTCATTCTTTTGTTCCCTTCTTATCATCCTTATTCATTCAACTTTTCGGCTAAGTGCTACTCTGGATCTCCCCTCCCCTCGCTCGCCCCACCACCGCTGTAGAGTCATCGTCTGCATACCTACTTAACTTAGTTCTGCTGCCAATCCTGGCACACCGCTACAGTTGTCCTGCATGGCATTTGACGGGACGTTGGCTTGAGACCATTCTGGAAGGTGATTCGAGACACCAACATCGCACGGGAGCCCTCATTGGTCAATCCAACCCCAGGTTCCGTTGCCCATGTCAGGCTTGTGGCAGGCAGAGTCATCGACCCTCAGCGTATCGACAGGCTGAACATTGGCCCGAGAAGATAAGCATCAAGCCATGTCGGGCACTTCTAGCAAGGCGAGTAACGTGGGACTGGATTCCGAGAATGGGCTGGAAGGGTCGGGCAGAAGTACCCATCCCGAGTTGGAAAGTGGGCAAGAAGTCGTGAATGAGGGAGGCAAGCCACGCTTAGCCAAGGAGAGTGAAGGTGGGAAGCGAGAAGTCAACATACCCCACAGGAGCTTCAGGACGAATTTCGCCCACAGCTTTGATACTGGTGACAATCCTCGACGAGTTGCTCGTGTCTATAGAAACCACGATTCCGGGAATGAACAGGAAGGCCTGAAAACCTCCCAGTTGACAAGCAATGGAAGCGATTCAAATCCCGCAGAAATGCGTATATTGAACCCGGTTCAAACTGTCAATGGCACAACTAGCGAAGATCTTCATCAGAACCAGGATGGGCCTGTCATTAACAAACAGTTCAGTACCGCAGAGCGAAGCCTCCTTCTACAGCCAAGATAGCGACAAATACAGCGACATATCGAGCTTCAATTCTGAGGAGAAAGAGTTGGTGTCTAATCAATGGGCTGATGGTAAAGAAGATTTCACCCCAAGTGATACTCACATCAAGGAAGAATTGAGGTCAGACGTTGCCTCTGTGGTTGAAGATTTACCACAAGACACAAGCTTGTTATCTGCAATCGAAGTATATCTCGATGACTTCCCGGCTGAGGGATTGAGACAGACTCTGGGGCGTTCAGCGCTCACGCGATTGAAGGTAGAACGAATGAGAGAGCTGACAACCTTCTTCCAAAGCTTCACAGAGATAGTACAGTCTGGGTCTCGAGAAGATCTGAGGGAATACGTCATCAGCCCTCTTTTCCGCTACCTTGCCAAAGGGAGGTGGCAGGTCACGATGTGGTTCCGGTGATCGATCTTGGGGACTTGAAAAATATTATGGACGACCTCTTATCATCCAGCATTGATGAGCTTGACTATCGCTGTCCCCAAAACCAAGACACTGGGCTGATATCACAGTCCCAATCTGGGTCTCTTACTCCGTTGGGTGTTTTGGTCGACAAGACGAAAACCTTTGAATGGGTACTCTGCCGGCAAATGGGCTTTCTCAAGCCGAAGGACATCAAAAGCTTACACACACTCTACCTCACGGAGTTTCATTACACGGATGCCGATGTGCCCTGGCAAATGTTTAGGCGACGAGCGGCTTACAACATCAGAGGGAGATGGTACTCCATACGAGCTTTCAGGATGGCAATTCTGAAGTTTCTCGGTGTCCTGAGGAGCCTACCGCAAGATGTCTTTCCAAACCCACCGATTCCTCCTCCTAAACTGGGGCCTGACCCCAATAGACTTCTCCTTATATACAAGAAACTCGTAGTAAACCAAAAGATAACGGTATATATTGGCGCCACTGCGTGGGCTGAAAAATGTCTGCAGGATCAAAAATTACTGAAGACCGCAGGCAAGAAGCTTTTCGGCAAGCTATTGCCCATTGAAGAGACGGAGAAAGAACTCGAAGAAAATTGCGAGCTATTCTTTCGCACGTGGGCCAGGAGCCAGCTCTTCTCGACCGAGGATGGCGAGAATCCCCTTCCAGAGAATTGGCAGGAGATCCACGATAGTCTGGGACAGATGTGCTGGCTATATGCCTCTTATTCCCTGACATACAAGCTGCCAAAGAAAGATCTTGATTACTGCACTGTCATGGACAGGCGCAAGCTCAAGCTCAGCAACTTCCTCAAAGGCAGCCAACCCCCAAACAAAACTGATCAGGCCTCCTCTTCCAAATCAAAGCTCAACCCAACGGGAACCAAGAAATCCCCAACAGGCACCAATCCGTCTCAAGAACCAGGTCTCGTCTCAGAATCATCCAACTCGCCCGAACCAGACGAATTCGACAACAGCCTGGTCTCACTTTCGGATCTTCCCCAAATCGAAACCATGCTATGCTACTACTTCTCAGATGAGGAATGGTTCTCACGACAAGATTATTCTGAACAGCTCTCACTTTCACCCAATGTTTCAACAAGAGCAGCATCTGATCCAGTTGATTGATGAAATCAAGACGTCGCGAGAGAGTGGTCTCAGAGGGGAGGGAGATCAGACAAAAAAGCCATAGCAATCTTCAGAAATAGGCTTGAATAATGGTGAGTTCGAGCTGTGAGTTGAGAAAGTCCAGTTCGTTTCGCACACGACTCTATTACTTATTCCGACATTACGCAGCCCGACCTGACCAGCAACTACTCACCGAGATAAACCACCTCCTCTCTGTGTCTCTCATCTCCTCCCACCTCCCCAACACAAAATCAAAAGCAAAAGCGAAACAAAGTCACTTTCTGACATCCTCACAGCATTTAGAAAGAAGCGGAGATAGACACCTACCTACAAACAGCGACGCAGCACGCACACTCACTCATACACAGATCAACATTGCTAAGCCACTTGTTACACTCACCGACTTATTCAGTCTCATATCACTAACACAGACCTGGCGTTTGAATGTCCAATAGCGAAGCGAGCGAAGAGGAATGAATGAATACTGGCATGGAGAAATTCAGACCGAGTACATGTTCACAAGCAAGCAACCAACCATTCTGTTAATGTAGATAGATGGATAGACAATACAGATTCATTCATACACATCCTCAAAAGTAGAAAACATTCATCCATCCACCTCGCAATGCAATGCAATGTAACGTAAACTTTTGACGACATAACAACCCCGTACTTCCGAAACGACAATACAATAACAGGTAGGTAGGTATAGTATTTATTACACGCAAAAGCATCAGCCTTGAATTGATTCTTCTTTCGATAAGCCAGCCCAAGTTTTCTCCTGATAGCTTCGCAACAAAATAAAAAACCAACCAACCACCACTACCAGTCCACCACCCCAACCGCCAGCTCCCCATATCTCTCCAATGCTTGACTTTTCTTTCTTAATTTTCTTACAATCTCCTCCCCCATTCCATATGCTGCTTTTATGTAGCCTGAATACAACCGAATATGAAGCAACGAATGATGAAAAATCTCGGATTTGAGCCCAACTTAGCCCATAATCATGCCCTTCATCCCGGCCATGTCCCCTTCTTTCGCCGCGATCTCAAAGTATCCATAGATGATGCTGTAATTAGATTAGTATTTGTGTTGTGATGGTTGTGGCTGGGGATGAAGAAAGGGGGCTACGGATTTTACCGAGCGCCGGTGCGGATGCGGGAAGAACTTACGTGACAGCCAACAAGATACCAGTACCCGAGCCGAGAGCCCCCAATAAGTCACTGGCAACTGAGAGAGCACCAATGCAAGCACCACCGAATGCGGCAGCAGTTGGAATAATGCGCTTCAACTCCTTGTACATGCTCTGCTCTCTGTGGCCAGCCATGACGAGACCTTGATCCTTGAGCTGCTTGGCGACATCTCTTGGGGAAGAGCCGGAAACCTCAATCCAAGTCTTGGAGAAGACGGCGCATGCGACGAGCATGTAGATGATGTAGACGGCGGTATGGATCGGGTCCAAGAGAGCATCAGTGAAGTTCAATGGAGGAGACATGTAGTATGCGAGACCGGAGGTTGCGAAGAGCTGAGCAGATCCCTCCTTTGGCTCCCAAACACCGAAAAGCTGGACAAGGAGGTTCTCGGAGAAACGGGAGTAGAGCATCTGACTGATCAAGAAGACGTTGGAAGACAGAGCTGACTGGAGCATGATAGGCATGTTCGAGGTGTAGAACAGGCGGACTGGGTAAGATCCGCGAGCGCCACGTTGTCGGGAAGACTTGACTGGGATCTCAACACGGAAACCTTGGAGGTAGATAACAGCGGCGAAGACGACAAGAGTGGCGAGGAGGTTCATGATGTTGGGGAGGTTTTGTCTATAGAACGCCTCTTGGAGAGCGCGTTGCTTGTTTGGCCAGGTGAAAAGGAGGTGGAAGAGCGCAATGACTGCACCTTCGAACTCTGGTCCACGGCCGGTGTTGATGGTGGTTGGGGAGAAAGCCTTCCAGACAATTGACTCGCAGATGTTGGTGGCAATGAAGAGCGAGATACCGCTTCCAAGACCGTATCCCTTCTGGAGGAGCTCATCGAGGAGAATGACAATCAAGCCAGCAACAACCAATTGGAGGATGAGGAGGAAGACAACACCAGCGCCAAGATCGGATGGTTGACCGTAAAGGCCAGTGAAAACGTAAACCGTGGCCTGTCCCATAGACAAGATGATGGCAAAAAGCTTCTGCGCGGTCTGGTAGAGCTCGCGATCGGACTT
Source organism: Cadophora sp. M221 (assembly GCA_017366145.1). Lineage (NCBI taxonomy): Eukaryota > Fungi > Ascomycota > Leotiomycetes > Helotiales > Ploettnerulaceae > Cadophora > Cadophora sp. M221. The sequence continues at coordinate 41,613 of JAFJYG010000125.1, read as the reverse complement.
CAAGTCAAGGTTGACATCAATCAAGTGTGTACCAGCAAGAAGCTGGAAGACCATTCCCGAAGAGATAATTGGCGTGATACCCAACTCCATCAGTGTTCCTCTGTTACTCGCCAACATCATTCGAAGCCAATATAGAGGATCCGAGGTGTCTGAGGACACGATACCATACAATGGCATCTGGCTCATCACCAAGAAGATCAAGAGTGTCAAACCCGTCCACATCAGCTTTTGGTTGAAAGGGACCTTCGTCTCTGGTTGCTGCACCTCAGGGAGGATTGGCGAGAAGGGTTTGATGAGGTCGAGGAATCGAACTACAGAAGGTAAAGGCGCACTGTTAGCCATCGTGCTCTGTGAAATGGCAATTGCTCTTCGAGCTTGGGTGGTGACGGCATAGGGGAAGACAACTTACGGCCACTCATCCTGGCGGTATTGTATCAAGAACCTCACAGACGTGGAAGAAGAGAAGAAGGTAGTAAGGAACGACGACAATGAAAATGCCCGTCGACTCTGCTCTTATGTTGGCAGAAGCAGATGCGCGCGTGGTGATGTGTTCGAAAGGGAGTTGTCCGAACAGATCTCGAGTGTTAAAGAGCTTCGCTTGTGAGGTAAATTGGGGCTGGTACTCTGGAGTACTGTGGCCTTACATTGAAGCTAGGGAGTCACGTGTGGTCGATTTAGTCAGCATGAAACTAGACTTATTGAAGACAAGCCCCTAGATTTCAGTATGGCGTACTATCAATCCTTGTTCTAGAATCAGATGGTTTCCAACTGTCGTGTGTCTGATATAAATAGTTCTCAAAAACTTGCCTTTTGCTCCATCTTCAAATGTAATCTAGCTAACAACTTCTCTTCAACAAACTTTAAGTTCTGTTAAGCAATAATGTTCTATCATTGCTTGTTATATACCTAGATGCTTCCAGGCTCCCCAGGATTAACTTTTAAGCTGTAAGGTTAATCCTGCTAAGAATCTTAAGCCCCATTGTTTTTATTATGAACACGATGCACACAACAACTCACTTCTCATATCGTAATTCCAATTCACCAAAAGCCTAGGAATTTTCATAGGTGCAAAGAACAATCAAATTGTTGTGCACCACACAAAATCACCCAGGCGACTTTGAGACATCACAACCAAGTTCACCTCGTGGCAGCCATGCAGAGACTGCCCGAAAATTGCATGCAAGTCAGATCGACGCTGAAAACAGTGGTATATTATTTCATGATATTGCGCTCCTCTATTTTGAACGCCATGGATCGCAGTTTACCGGTTATGTTCTGTAATCTCCATTGATTGTGATATATTCGTGGCTGTATGAGAGTCAGTTATTGGTCTTTGAAGTACTGTTTCCTGCAAGCTTACCTGTAATCACAAGTCCAGTACGTGGCTTCCTCCTTGCCACCTCCCAGCTTGACAAGAATCTCTAGATCTTCGTGCTCTAGAATCTCCGAAGCTCTTGCTTCGTCAACCGCTTCTGGCTCTCCATTTACTAACAACTTCAGCTCAGGGGAGCCATCAGAGGGAATAAAAGAAACGCTTGTCTTCTCTGGAACAATCTCAGCAACTTCGTTGATTGGCTGGCCTGGCTCAGAAATTTGAGAGTATCCAGTAGCACAGAGAATACGTCCCCAATTAGCATCCTTTCCATACACAGCTGTCTTGACCAGAGGTGATGTTGCAATGGTGCTTGCAATCTTTCGTGCTCCGATCTCAGATGGCGATTCGGTCACTCGGATTGTAACAAATTTGGTTGCTCCCTCGCCGTCTCGGACTACGAGTTTAGCAAGGTCAGTAGCAAAGTCGGTCAAGGTCTTCTGGAAAGCAGAATAGTCTTCTGATGATTCAGAGGCGACTTCCTGTCCTCCAGCAGCTCCATTGGCTAGAACTGCAACTGTATCGTTTGTGGAGGTATCGCCATCAATCGAGATACTGTTGAAAGACTTATTGACAGCGTTTGTGAGGAGAGTTGGCAGAAGTTTTGGGGCAATTGGAGCATCTGTAGCAATCATTCCTAACAGTGTTGCCATGTTTGGATGAATCATACCAGCTCCCTTGGTCATCCCAGCTATCCTGTATTCGACTGATGGAGAAGACGGGAGGGAGAATGTTCGAGATATCAACTTGGGGAATGTATCGGTGGTGCAAATAGCTGTGGCAGCAGCTAACCAGTGGTCGTGTGATGATCCGAGAGCGTCGTAAGCGGAGGGTATGCGCTGTAAAATCTTCTGAATTGGTAGTCTGGGGATGAGTTAGTGAAATGCTCGAGATATATGCATCCAGAGCCCATACCTCTGGCCAATTACCCCAGTGCTCATAACTATGCTGCTTCCTCCCTTGCCGTCGGTTGGCTGATAGAAACATCTGTCTGCCTCTGCACCCATCTTCTCAGCATCTTCCATCCCACCCTTTCCAGTCACAGCATTCGCACATCCCGAGTTCACAATGACCGATCGAACACCAGCATTGCCCCTTCTATTCAGCATATTCCTGCTGACAGTTACAGGAGCTGCCTGGAACTTGTTCTTTGTGAAAACTGCAGCAGCAGCACATGGTGTTTCTGAAGCAAGGAATGCTAAATCTGGGGTGCTCTTGTTCGTAGGCTTAACTCCAACATGGGTTCCAGAGACAATGAAGCCTTTAGGATATGTGCCACTTGTCGGCACGTATTTCTGCTTTGCTGCGGGAATTGTGCCATCAATTGGAGCTGAATAACATCGAAGGCCGCTGGGAGACGCTGGTGAAATCGTGGGTCTTATCAGTCGGGACAAGGCCGAGGTTGAGGTTGGTCTGAAAGCCATTGAGAGTGGAGATGTGGTTCAGAGTCCCTTGAATTCTCTGAACAAAGGATCAATCGTGTTCAAAGTCTAATTAAGACGGTTGTACGTTAATTCGAAAGCTTAAAGAAAAATGTCTCAATGAAATCTTGACTCACAGATTTTCGTCGGCCTCGTGCATAGAAAACAATGCGGGGCAAAGCAAGGTGCAGCTGATTGGCTGCTCCGCCTGAACCTCACAGCCTTGCGAATGGCGGGCAGATTCAATGTTGACTCTCACTCTCTCTTTACCTTCAACCTCACTTCCGGAAAATCATATAACCTCTCCCTGTACCGAACTATGTCCACCCCCAGCGCGTAAAGATCCGCGGCTTCGGCTGCGAGTATCTATTCAGACATATCTTTTCTTCTGACTCACCAGTTCAATCCAGTCGTAAAGATATCAATCATCATGCCGCCAACGAATCCATGGGGAAAGAAGCCACAACAACGAATTATACCCTCATCTGGGTTTCCAGATCTGAAGCCCAGCAAATCGAACGATGTTGCCCCCAAAGCCCAGTTGCCAAAGTCGCAATATGAGGAAATCCAGGAGGACGAACTCATTGCTTTGGAGGCAATATACGGTGAAGATTTCCGAAAGATAGAGTCAACCCATGGAGCTTGGAAGGTATGGAACTCATATACACTCCATATACACTCTATATGCTAGTTTAGATCTAATAGCATATTCAGAAAGCCGAGCCTTGCTTCGAAATTCGCATCAAATCGTCTGACGAAGATGTTGCAATTACTTTAAATGTGACTCTGACCGCCACCTACCCAAAGAGCCCGCCGTTATTGAGCATCAAGAATGACGATGGGCTACGAGAAGGAACGAAATTTAAGATACAGAAGGTCATCGAGACCAAGCCAAAGGAATTGGTAGCTGAAGAGCAGGCTATGGTAATGGAATTAGTCACAGCATGCCAGGAGGTTTTGGAAGATGCCGCCCAAGCCAAAGCTGCCGGCAAGGAACTGCCTAGCCTGGAAGAAGAGCGTGCTGCACATGAATTTGCAGCCAGCAAGCTCGCGAATGAGCAAAGAGAGGCCGAAGAAAAGAAGAAGCAACTGGAGTCCATGGAGGAGCAACGCATTCAAGAGTCTATGGTCCAGGAGGAGCTCAAACGTCGCAGAGAAAGAGCTAAAGAGTCTAAGAGGAAGAGTCGACCGCCTACCGAGATCGTTCATCAGTCCTCAATTGACACAAGTATCAACGGTCAAGCCGCTCACGAAATTATGGCTTTCGAGCAACCAATCAGCTTACTGGATCTTAACAACAACCCAATACTATTCCAGGTTGTTGCAAGTAAAGTTTGTATACGACAGGGTCCAGTTTCGAAATGTTTTACTGTCCGCCCAGTTGTCATCCAAGGAGCAAGTGATGTTCCAACTCTTGTGTTGAAGCAAACCGACTTGGACACTGAGGTCAAAGACACCAATAAATTCAAAGGACAACTTCAGCTCCTTGAAAATGAATTGAAAACTCTCAAGGGTATCAAGCACCAAAGCGTCCTTGAGATATTGGACTACAAAGTGCACAGAACCATCGACGAGGACGGAGAGTCTGATTCAGCCTGGACCGTGAGTATCTTGACAGAGTTCGGCGAGAAAGGCTCACTAGAAGAGTTTCTCGAAATCGCTGGAAGCCTGGGAGCCGAGAAAGTACGATCATGGACCATTGAGCTACTTGATGCACTACGGTTTCTTCATGAAAAGGGCATTGTTCATGAAGACGTGCATGCAGGAAATGTGCTCTTGGTCCGGATGTCAAATGGAGAAGTTAAGCCGAAACTTGCGGACGCAGGCTATCAGAGAAAGTTGCACAACCTCAGTGGAGGAAAACAAGTGGGCACCCTTTCGATGGCCAAATCTGCATATTGGTTCCCGCCTGAAATAGCAAATATCAACCACCCACAATACACACAAAAGACGGATGTTTGGGATCTCGGTGTCTTATTTCTTCAGATGATATTCGGTTTGACAGTCATTCAGAAATACTCATCGCCAATCGCTCTGACGGATTCTCTTGCACTTTCTGATTCTTTGAACGAGCTTGTTCTCAAAATGTTCAAGGCAGATTCCAAGAAGCGACCTCGAGCAGTTGAACTCGGTCCATCTGAATTCCTAGCAACCGATGCACCAATTCTCGACGAGATGAGCAGTTCTGAAAACCCGTCAAGATTTGGATCGATATCTTCACTGCTCCCTACTACCCCGCGCCGACAGAGACATGACTCCATGAATACTGGTGGGCCATTTGCGAAATCAAGATATAGAGAAGATTTCGTAGAAGAAGGACGTCTAGGAAAAGGTGGGTTTGGGGAAGTAGTCAAGGCGCGGAAAAGGCTTGATGGTCAAATCTACGCTATCAAGAAGATTACACAAAAGTCTTCGGCATCCTTGACTGAAGTACTGAAAGAAGTGCGTCTTCTATCACAATTGAGTCATCCTTCAGTCGTCCGTAAGTTCTTATTCTGCGTCATTTCTCACTCCAAATTGTGTATTGTTTTGCGTTCCAATCTGGAAACCTTGAGACCCTCGTACTTAGGCCACTTGTAATCGAGTAGTTGCAAGGTTGTCTTGTTCAATGAGCTGTCTTCAGCCTCACACAACGAGTAAAATTAGAGGTACTTCAAAAGCTAATATGGAATCCTAGGTTACTATAACACATGGACGGAGGAGCTCTACGATGGATCAGAGCTTGACGAAGACGCCACAACTACTGAAGCAGCTACAACTGAGGATTCTGTGAGCGACATGTCCCCAGGAACCGGCCCTAACATCGAGTTTGGAGTCAGCACAGGAGGACTCGATTTCATGTCTTCGAGTGGCTACCCACAGATTGAGTTCGGCTATGACGATGCGTCAGATGAAGAGGATGATGATGAAGACGATGACGATTCCACCAACCCAGACATTCAAAGTCCAAACAGAGTGGGTATTCAACGCCCAAATCTAGTAAGTGAAACATTCTGTTCAAAAATTCCATGGTCAGTACCATATGCACTCGTTGCTTGAAGACTATGAGTTTTGACAGGCATTGTGTTTTCGGAATTCATATTACAACCAAGACTGACATTTATAGGCCATTAAGCGAACCAGGTCTGGTTCACGTTTTCAACGTCCCTTCAGAACTGTTCTGTACATCTCCATGGAATATTGTGAGAAAAAGACTCTTCGAGATCTTATAAGACAAGGTTTGCAGAAAGATCTCGAAGAAATCTGGCGACTCTTCAGACAAATCTTGGAAGGTCTGGCACATATTCACGGACTGAACGTTGTCCATCGAGATCTCAAGCCAGAGAACATCTTCATCGACGCTGCGTCAAACGTGAAAATTGGAGATTTCGGACTCGCTACGAGTGGGCAGTACACAATCGCCGACAAATCTTCCTCGGCTGCCGTCCTCATGAGCGGCGAAATGACGAGAAGTATTGGCACCGCTTTTTACGTTGCCCCAGAAGTTAGATCTTCTGTTGGCGGAACATATACTAGCAAAGTCGACATGTACTCCCTTGGTATCATCTTCTTCGAGATGTGCTTTCGACCACTCATACCCGGTATGGATCGTCAAAAGGTAGGGGAAGGCTTAAGACAAAAGCAGCCGATTTTCCCGACTGAGTTCAAACCCTCAGATCTGCCAATACAAGCAGACGTTGTACTTTCACTCCTCAACCATAGCCCGAAAGATCGACCGTCTAGTTCGGAACTGCTGAAAAGCGGTCGGCTTCCTGTACAGATGGAAAACGAGACAATTCGGCAGGCACTAGCTGGTCTCACGGATACTAAATCCCCTTACTACAACAAGATGATGCAGGCCTTATTTTCAATACCAGCAGTTCAGGCTAAAGACTATGCTTGGGAAATGGGCGTGGTAAATCATAGTGCGAGCGACCTTCTGTTGCAAGGCCTTGTCAAGCAGAAGTTGATCTCTATCTTCCGACATCATGGAGCAGTGGAGACACCCAGAACAGTCCTATTCCCTCGATCTGGACACTACGGCTCCAACGCAGTGCAACTACTCGATGAGAGAGGCACCCTGTTACAATTACCTTACGATCTCACCCTTCCGCATGCACGAGCTATTGCTAAGCATGATCCACCTGTCCAACGCTCTTTTGCATTTGGTAGGGTCTTTCGAGATCGGGAATCCGGTGGGCAGCCACTCACATTCGGGGAAGTGGATTTCGATATCGTTTCCAGTGACACACTGGACTTGGCACTGAAGGAAGCAGAAGTCATCAAGGTTCTCGACGAGATTGTGGGGAACTTTCCGTCGCTGGCAGCGACTCAAATGTGCTTCCACTTGAATCACTCGGATCTTCTAGGCCTCATCTTCGATTTCTGCAGAATTGACCCTAGCATACGTCAGGCCGTTGCGGATACTCTGAGCAAGCTCAATGTAGGTTCTTGGAGCTGGCAGAAGATCAGAACGGAGCTTCGATCACCTATTATTGGTGTTTCAGCACCTAGTCTTGATGATTTGCAACGATTTGACTTCCGTGGTACGTCTCCAGTCCTGGAGTACCGAGCCGCAGAATGCTAATCAGAAAACAGATACTCCCAACAAAGCTTTCTCTAAATTGAAAACTCTCTTCGAGGGTACTGACACTTTTGAGAGAGCATCTTCCTCGATTGCTCATCTACGAGATGTGATCGAATACACCAAGAGATTTGATGTGCATAGTAAGATCTACATCAATCCACTCGGTAGCTTGAATGAGAAATTCTGCAAAGGGGGTGTCATATTCTCTTGCCTTTTCGACCGCAAGATCAGAGATGTGTTTGCTGCTGGTGGGCGCTACGACTCTTTGGTTAGAGAACATCGACACAAAACCGGAAGTCACTCCGAGGCAAGACATGCTGTTGGATTCAATTTGGCATGGGAGAAGATGGCACGTCTTCCAAAGGCAAGCGCAAAGGGCTTTCTCAAGAAGGCAGAAGAAGAAGTACATGGAATTTGGAACACGAAAAGAGTAAATAATAGAAGACCCCCTTCACAATGTCGATTGCTAATGCTGTCCAGTGTGATGTTCTAGTTGCCAGTCATGACGCTGCTATATTACGAAGTACTGGTATCGAAATCGTCCAAACCCTGTGGCGAAACGATATCAGCGCAGAACTAGCTCGAGACTCTCGATCCCCAGAAGACTTACTTGCCAAATATCGCGACGATCAACACTCATGGGTTATCATCATCAAGCAAGACTCAATCCTAAAAGTCAAAAGCCAAGACAGAAAAGACGTCTCAGACAGCGATATCCCCTCGACCCAACTCCTCGCTTGGCTCAGCAGCGAGATCCGCGAGCGGGATCAAAAGAACGGCACACATCACCGGACAAGACTCCAGCGCCACAGCAGCCAAGCCGATGCCTCTCCAGAGCACGAGCAAGACGTCCGCGTTCTAGTCGCAGGAACAAAGTCCAAGAAATCGAATCGTCGCAACATCGTTGAGCAAGCACAAGCGCGAGCCGGTTCAGTCGTCCACGAGTTCCTCGACGGCCCAATTGCAGCTATCGAGACTACCGACCAAGTCATGGAGTTGATTCGTGCAACTCGACTCTCTGATCCCGAGAGCTGGAGACAGGTCACACATGCAGTGCAGACGGCGGAGAGGAGGTATCTAGGCGAAGTGCATGATTTGATGAATACCCTGGCACACCAGAATAAGGATGTCACTAGGAACTCGTTCATCTACAACTTTCGAACGGGTAAGTGCATCTACTACGATCTGGGTGCTTGATTCTTTGATGATGGATGAAGTTTATTATGAGGGATGAGAGGAGTTCAGATACCCTGGGGTAGACGTGCATGTTGTGGGGTTTAATAGTGGTTATGAACTCTGCTTTTCATGATGTTTAGATTATACAATTGACATTGTGCCTTTTGAATCGAAATACTCCTTTTCTTAGTCCTGTCACTTGACGTTTCCAAGCAAAGTTCCACTTTGAGAGAGGGATTCTCGGCGAAAAACATGACAGCCGTGGATCACGTACTGTCCTACGACGTCAATATTTATGAGTGATTTTTCACTTCTCACTGGTAGTATAAGCTCGCCAAATCACGACTTGGGAGGACTCACATTAGTGTACTCGGTGCTGTACGTGACTGACTCACGCCGTTGGCCAAACCAGGTAAGGGATTCGGTACCTATGCATCAGATGCAGCAAACACAGCAGGCAGGCAGGCATCAGCCTCACTCACCCACTTCACTCACCGAGCCTTCCACCTACTCATTCATAAAGCCAGCTCGTGAGACAAAAACAACCACTCTTCCAAATCTTAAACTCACAATCGAATAATCTAACGGTCAGCCATGGCGACTTCATTCCACCTCTTCCCGTTATTACCCAAGGAATTACGACTTGCGATTTGGAATCTAGCTCTGCAACCCCGCATTGTGGAGTTGTGTTTTCATGAGGAGGGCGGAAATGCAGATGAGAATGAGAATAAAGATGGAAATGGAGATGGAGATGGAAATGAAACTGAAGATCTAGGAAACGAAGGAGGCGATCTTTCTGGCGTAAAAAATGAGGCTGGAGATGTTGATGCCAAGAGCAAAAATGATCCTGTGGACGAGGACGACGACGACGGCCAAGAAACCGAGACCGAGGACACCAACAATGAAAACGACGACGACAACGACAGCAACTCAGATACCACTAGCCATTATTCCAGATCAAATACCTCCCATACCCCAGTTCCCAAACAAGGCCAATTCTACTCGCCCTCCCCGCTGCCAGCTCTCCTCCGCGTGAACTCCGAAGCGAGATCTGTAGCTATCGCCGCATCAATTCCAGGCTTCCCAGACCAAAGTAACAAGGAAGATGTGTATTACAACCCGGAGATCGATATCCTGTATTTCCCCGCGTGGTGTTGGCAGCATGACGTTATGGGGTTTGAGGAGATGGTTGGGGAGGAAGTTAAGGGGAGAATTAGGAAGGTTGCTATTGGTGAGTTGGCCTTTTTCATTTTATGTTCCTTCCTCTTTTTCCTTCTTTCCTTTTTTAATTTTTTTATTTGAATGATTTAGTCTTTCCCTTATTATCTGTTCTGGCTCTAATTAGAGATTCTACATTGAAATGAAATTAAAATATTCTCTAACACGTTATCACAGAAAATCTCATGTGGATGTCGTATTGGGAGGAGGGAACTGTCAACGGCCAGATTACTATCTCGAATTTCAAAGACGTGAAGGAATTCATTTTCGCCACGAGGGACTTGACGCAGTGTGGCTGTTGTATCGATTTCGATGGCCCTGAGAGGGGATTGGTGGAGTTTGTTGAGATTGAGAACGAGACTGTGGAGGCAGGGGAGGCAGTTGTGAAGAAGGTTGAGCCTGTTCTTGCGGCTGTAGGGGATGAGGATAGTGAAGCCGAGTTGGACAAGACGAATGATCAGTTGAGGTTAAGGCGGGAGATGGAGGCTTTAGGGGTGGAGGAACAAGCTGTGAAGAGTGAAGTGGACGAAGAGAAGAAAAGTCGAAAGTTCGATTATACGAAGAGATATTTGGATAGACTGGCCGAAGAATTCCAGAAAATCAAGGAGGCCGACGAGAATTGGAATGTTCCAAAGGCTAGGTTTGTCCGATTGATGCGGGGTGGAGAGTTTGTTGGCGATCCTTGATTTGGATGGTGATGAGCTACTTGGTTGAGAAATTAGGAATGAGGTTATTGGGCTAGACAGCTTAGACATCTTAGAGCTAGTTTTAACCTCCATATACTTGAGAAGCCTCCCCAGAAGATGTTGTCATTTGGAGTTCAGAATGCCACTCAGCAGACTATCTCAATAACAATGCACGGAACGAAATCAAAAGAAGTAGAGGTTAAATGAATCAACTCCATTGCAATCCACTACATATGTACAACCCTAGCACCCATGTACCCCTAATTCCCTATCCTCTCTGGGCAACAACTGGAGTCCAAGCATTGAGCTTTGGCTTGACACTATATCGATCATCAGTAGCCGTCGTAAATACCAAATATGTACCTGATGTAGGGAAGGGGTTCTCACGTCGAATATGGCTTGTATGCTCCCCGAGTCTGAGTGTAGTTCGGACGATGATCCGGCGTCTCCCACGACCGAACCTTAGTCTGCAAGAGAGCGTCTTCGGTAGGTGGTTTGTCAACCATGTATGAAATCCAGGCGTGCCATCCGGGCTCAATGTGTGATCTACTCCATCGTCAACATAACATCATTCATTTCCCTTCCTGTCTTTAATTGCCCAAGGGTAATGGGTGCTCACGGATCAAGCTCGTAGTCCTTGTAATCCACCCATCTCGTTCTCACTGCGCATTTGTAAGTTCCCATGCTTCCAACCGGATTCCAGACCACACTCACAGGGCAATTCGTCACTGAAGTTCTCGTAGTACTTGTTGCCGTAACGATCGGTTGCAATCAACATTCCGGCCTTGGTATCACCTGCAATTTATATAAGCCCCCATTCCAAATCCTATACATATCTCCAGAGTCGAATTACCTATGTGCTACAGCCAGAGAACATCCATCAGCAGCTATCCCGTTGTATTCGAAGGAGGGGCGTAGAGACATACCTGCATTTGATGGGCGGCATCCTACAATCACAACGTCAGCAAGCTCCTCAGCACCCAAACATAAGATTCCTTACACGCAGACCAGCTTTGCGCAAGTTGCGCAACGTTCTCAGAACAGTCGACATGGCGTTGATGGTTCAATGGCTTTGGACGTCGAAAGAGAGTTGATCGAGTCGTTGAAGGCGGGCTCGCGGTTGCTCCACTGAAAATGTACTAGCGCGATATCCTTAAAGCTCCAGCACATTCATCTCTCTCATACCCAGTACCTTCCTCATACAATAAACTCCTCGCCCTCAAATTTGATACACAGACCATGATAGTCAGAAGTACCGTACGATGCGCAGCAAGCCGGCGAGTGCAAGTCTGCCGCCCACGAAACCTGCACTGTAAACAACGGCGATACTCGACCTCGACATCCTCCCTCGCAAGCAGCGCCAGCTCCACATCTCCAACCTCGATGCTTGGGGCATTCACGAACGAATTGGATAGGATAGCGCCGAAGTTCCAGATTCAGGGATCACAGATAAATATCATACGCTCGCCGGCGGAATTCTACGAGACGTTGAAGGTCCGCTTGTTACCCATATACCGATTTACCGTTCTATATATATATAAGGGGAATGGAGGAGTGCTGATTCGATGAATGGGTGTATAGGGCAAGATATTGGGAGCAGAAAATCGCATTTTTCTGTCTACATTGTACATAGGAAAAACAGAACATGAACTTGTAATGCTGCTACTCTTTTCTTCGTCCTCCATTTAATTGATTCGTGTGCTAGATTTCTACATTACAACAAGCTTTGAGAGCGAAACCTCAATTGAAGCTTAGTATTCTGACGGATGCTCTGAGAGGGACGAGGGAATCTCCAGAAGCGTCTTGTGCGTCTTTACTAGCTCCGCTGGTGTCTGAATTTGGAGCGGAGAGAGTTGAGATTCGGATGTATCATACACCAAACTTGACTGGGTTGAGGAAGAAATATATCCCGAAACGGATCAACGAGGGATGGGGCTTGCAGCATATGAAGTTGTATGGAGTTGATGACGAGATTATCATCTCGGGGTAAGTTATCTCCCTACATGAGTAAGTATACTCTGTGAAGTCAAGTCTGACTAAAAACAGAGCAAATCTCTCGAGTGACTACTTCACCAACCGTCAAGACAGATACCACGTCTTCTCATCCAAGGAAATCACCGAGTACTTCTCTAAAATCCACGACGCAGTCTCAAATCTCAGCTTTCTTGTAACGCCTGATCCTCAACTACCAGCCGGCTACACTCTCGAATGGCCCTCCTCAAACCTCGCTCCCTCACCCCTCGATGACCCTGCAAAATACACCTCCAGCGCCTCTAGAATCCTAACTTCCCTAATCCAAGCCCCCCCCCCCTCCTCACCTCCAAGCCAAACCCTATCTCCAAAAACAAACACAACGGTCTACCCCCTCTCTCAATTCACGCAACTCCTTAGCCCAGAAGACGCCTCGACCGAACTCCCAGCTATAACATCCATACTACAAACCCTCTCGCAGCCCAAATTTAGCACCTCCTCTTGGACATTCACAGCCGGCTACTTCAACCCGCACCCCTCACTAATTTCCCTCCTCCTATGCACCTCCTCAAAAAACAACACCGTCATCACCGCCTCGCCCTGGGCAAACGGGTTCTACGGCTCCAAAGGCGTCTCGGGGCTCCTCCCCGCAGCATACACTCTCCTGTCACGACGCTTCCTAGAAGCCGCCTCTAAATCCGGTCGAACTTCCGATATCAACTTGCGAGAATGGCGAAATGGCACTGTGGGCGAGAAAAATGGATGGACGTACCACGCTAAAGGACTGTGGGTTTCTCTTGATGGGGAGAGGGAGCCGAGTATTAGTGTGGTGGGGAGTAGTAATTATACGAAGAGGAGCTATGGGTTGGATCTGGAGGTTGGGACCGTCATTGTTACGAGTGATGAGGGGTTGAAGGCGAGACTTGGGGAGGAGAGGGATGGGTTGGGTGTGTATGCTGAGAGGGTGGGCATGGATGATTTTGTGAAGGTGGAGAGGAGGGTCGGTATTAGGGTTAGGGTTGCGATGTGGATTGTGCAATTGGTTGGAGGGGCTTTGTAGAATTTGGTTGGTGGTGGTGGTGGTGGTGGTGGTGGTTGTAAGATTGGACTGTGCGATAGATGGCTGGCTGGTTGGGTTGTAGAATAGAGAGAGTGTTAGATATTCGTTACGCTCAAGTATTGAAACGAAGGTCCAGTGATGGGTCCCTTCTGTTTACGTTAGGAACTCTCCCTACACCTTTCCTCGCGTAATGTCACGTATGACTTATCGAGACCTAACTTCTGGCTAGATACAGTCAATACAGGACTGCTCGCATAGCGCCTTCGTTATGACGGGTAAGTCTTATTGTTGCCTCTCAGTTCATGATTATTCTACCCAATAGTGAACTGGAGCAAAGAAGAATAGATTCAAAGCAGGGAAGCTTTTGGTTTCACTCATAAAATACATTGTTGAACTCGAAAACAGGGGGACTTTACGATACCAACAGAGACCTTTCAAAAGTCCATGATAGGCATGAGGAAACTTAAAATGGTGGAAGGAGCTGTATTGGTTGAAATTCAGATGGAACAGTCAGGGTTCGGTTCCGCGTCATTTTAATGTTTGCTTCTCAGGTAATCCCCTATTTTTTGGCCGGCAAACCGAGAAAGCCTGGGTTGGATTCATGTGAGTATCAACAATAGATTATTGAAATGACTGGATGAGTTTCAAGGTCAGGATTAATATCCAGTCAAAAACTCCATCATGAGATATACCTGTCGCCCACAGTCTTGGGAAGGAACTACGAGCACAGGGCGCTCATTTTTAAACATGAGAATTGCGACGATTCTTGAGGTATTAAACGCCTACCTTATTTAAATCTCATTCTACACCCATGCTACGCATCATACAAAAGGGGTATTCTCGCTTAATAACAGCCATGTTTCCCTCATAAACTACTGCGGAAGATCCTTCACCTCATCAACTCATTCCGCAAATCCAACGCGTTTAACAGCGGCGCTCTCACCAGCAACCACATCATCCTCCATAATTAAATCCATGCTATCAAGAGCATTTGTTTGCCCTGACGTTACTCTTGACAGCATTGGCATACCACTTCTCTCTTGCATCTCTTGAGTCCGCGGCGGGCTTTCATAGTTGGTCCTGTCAAGCAACGATGGGTCAACCCCCACAAGGACTTCATGGCCTTGTGACGATTGATGTTCTACTCCACTCATACCCGAGAACGAGGATTGTTGAGTTGACGAAGCTTCTGCCTCCTCAGAACCAGCGCTATTGCGTAACTCTCTGGCGGTGACGTTGACACGCGAGTATGGGTTAGAGTCCTGGTTAACTAATGAGCTTTCATCGTACTTTCGTTTGCCTGGAGAAGAAGAGGATATTCCAACCGGTAGAGTATCGTCCGCAACATTCTGATAGTCTCCATTGACAGTTTGAGAATCTTCAGAACCTTGGAACTCGGACGCGAAAGTCCTGTTGTCGAACTTGACGAATGTCTGCAGTGCTGTTAGAATGTCCTTATTTAGGTTGATTGTGTAAACTGACCTCCAGAGGTTTAGGTAGTGCATTGTTGTACTTTAAGACATTCATCGCATCCTCACTGGCGTACACGAGGATCATGTTCTTGCTCTCCTTGGCAGCCTCGATGACTTTGTCTTCTGTTGTTTTCTACAGCCACATTAGCGTCCATCCTGTGCACGTATTAACACTGCAAGCGAGCCTACCTCTACAGTCACAGGGTTGCTATAACCCACGGGGGCGTAATTAATCCTCCACCACTGGTCTGGCGCGTCCATTTCCATGTCAATGAGATCCGGCTCTGAACGTCTACAGATGTAGAACGTGCTTTTGCTGGTACTGACTCCACGAAGAGTGTACTTATGAAGCTGCGGAGCATCAGGATCACTGGATGGTTCGGTGTAGAGCTTAGAGAGATTTCGGAGCTCTATTAGAGCCTTTTCCTTCTCCACTTCCAATGCTACAAGATGTTAGCCGAATCCAATATTGGCTGCCTTTCCGTGACCTACCCATAAGTTTCTTGTCAATGCTAGCGAGGATTTTTTTCATCTCATCTGAGAGGCGTCCTGCAGCCTTTGCTTGACGTTGAGAGGCCATCATGTCAACGTCAACATCGATGAGTGGCTCTTCCTTCCCCTCAAGCTCCGCCAGATCATGTTTGAGTGACGCCTTGAACAGGTCCTGCACCTTGACAATCTTCCCAGTTCTAGTAGGAACCAGAGACAGCTTCTCTTCCAGAATACGAATTCTGGTCAGCTCCTTCTCGACTTCACGCTTTTGTAAACGCATGTCTAGAGCAGCCTGTCTTCCAGATTTCAAGTAGCGATCCGGATACCAAACTGTAGGAATCTCAATAGCCTTGCGATCACCTGAACCATCTACCTTGAATGATATGACCTCAGCCATTCGTGAGAGGTAAGGGCACTCCGCAAGTTCCAAACTCCCAAGCTGAGGCCAGAGAACTTCGTCGGCAATATCATAGAACGTCTCTTGCGTAGAATCCTTAGGAGGGAGATCAAGTTCCAGCATTGCAAAAGCCTTCTCGTCTCTTTTTGTATCTTGATCTTCAGATGGGACGCCAGCACTAAACATCAAATCGACCATTCCCGGGTCTACATTTTCGAAAGCAAGTCTCCAAGCTGAGAAGAGAGCCGATGGCAAATCTGGCTGAGTTCTGTATGCCTTCTTGACATCATGACTTTCTGCTAATGGGTCAACGGAGCCATAGCTCCGCTCGGTCTTGTCCAGAAATGCCATTAGACGATGAAGCTCTCTATCGCAGTCGTCCAAAAGCGTTTCCTCGCCATCCACTGTCACAACCTGTGTTTCGATTGACTTTCCAGACCACCACTCCGAATCATAACCGTAAGACTTGACATCTTCACGCGGCCGCAAAAAGAGGGCTCGTGCCAGAGGGATCTCATGGTAGATTGTAATAACAGCATTAAGTCGAGTATCCTGAGCCATGGGCTTCAAGAAAGCTGGAGCCCCTGGCTCTCGTTTCCGGTCCGCTGGCTCTGGATCCACTATCTCCCGTGAAGAGGATTTCCCAATCGGAACCATATCCCACTGTCCTTGTTCGTATTGGCTGCGGGTTGCCGGCCCAAAGTGAACCACCTCTGTGCCAGTCACGCCGCTCTCTTGTGGTGGCATACCCAAATCGGCTCTGGATGCCGCAAGGGCTTGTTGGAGTTCTGGATCAGCATTGTAGTCGTGGTCTATCGAGTTTCTTGGGTCGGCTGTTGATCATGTATTAGTTGACTGCTCAAAGACTTGGTACCTATACGTACCAGCTGCGTGTTCTGCAGTCAGATCGATAACCTTACTCAGCGGTGATTTACTGTTACTTGTTCTCGAGGGCGGGCGAGATGGACCTCCATCGTAGCGTGCTGGAAAGGGTCCTGGATCATCTGGTGCATGAATATCAAATGCTGTATAATATAATTAGCTAGAGTAGTTACTGGGCCCGTATGGGAAAACCTCACAAATGCCATGGTTGTTGAACTCGCCATCTCGACCACTGTTGAATTGTCCTTCGTCCCACCGATACTAGAAAAGATTGAGCAAGCTGGCAGATCTTGTGGAGGACTTTCCCTACTTTGTTGGTGTCGGGGGAATCATAGAACTCGTTCAAGGCTTGCTCCACATTGTTGTTGTTACCCTGTACGCAGCTCCATCAGCAACTGCATGGTGGGGGAACCTTCGAAACCAACCTTCAGCCTTGCAACAGCCTCTGGCCTCTGCACAGTATGACCGACCAGGTCCAAGAAGCTATTCACATCTGCCTCCGACGGTTGGAACTGAGCCGTCATTGTTGCCGACGCACCTCCGTCGACAAGGCCAGGAAGCCGAAAGGAAGTAGGTGTCTTAGAGCTTCTATCAGGGCATGAATCTGGTGGAGAAGCAAGTTTGCGACGTTAAAGATGGACTCGGTCTGATCCTGGATGCAACCGTGACCGTCTGCTAAGATCTGGAAGTGGGGAGTGGGGAGATATATTTGCGTTGTTTGGACGGAGTGAACCCCAGAGCAACTGTGAAGAGCTTCAACTCGCCGCGTCAGGGCTCATGGTAAGGCTCGAGACCCCTGTCAGCCTGAGTTGATAGTTTGCACGTGCTTTCTTTGTTGATATTGCATTCTTGTGCACAACCATAATTAATGCCTGGGAGAGCTGCTTGGAAACTGGAAGGTTGGGCAATTGTTTATTAAGTTCACTTATTGTCATGATTGGATGTTGCAAAGGGACTGATACCCAGACCACATCACACCGTCACAGTACATACAAAATGCACAAGGCGAGATCCCAAAAAGTCTTTATTGCACGAAGTTGAATTTACCGATCGCCGATTTGCTTCCCATCCTTTGTCCACATTAACCCCCCATATGTATGCAAATCCAGCCTCCTTACGCCAGATCTAAAATGTCCAGATGGATCCCGCAGGTTCCTACGCCGCAAGTATCGATGCCATGCTTGCCTGCCAGTACGCCGCTGAGAAGCCACGCTATGCTATGCAGTAAATGAAATATGACGCCAGTTGCACCGAGGTCCAATGAATAATAAACGCCCCGTCTGACATCGCGAGACCAAATGTACAGTCGTGTACTTGAAAGAAACTCTTTGTCGATGCCGATCCCGAGATGGCTCATTCAGAGCTCCTCATCCTCGTCCTTATCTTCCTCACTCTCCTCCTGCTCCTCTCCATCCTCTTCATCGTCATCCATCTCGAGGTCATCTCCAGAACTATCACTGGCACCGAAGTCATCCTCGTCGCCGGACTCATTCCAGAAGTCATCATCCTCGGTCACCTTTGCTGGAGGAGCCTCGACAAGAGTGGTTGGCATGATGAATCCTTCTGGGATGTCCTTCTTTGATGTCTGGACTGACTCTCTGGCCTTCTTGTTGTACTCTTCCCGGTTGTCACGGTACAGAATTCCGGCATCTACGTTGGCAGGAGAGTTGATCTCAGGGTCGTCGAGGAGAAGAAGGATAGAGCGAAGAATAGACTCGACGCTTTGGATGGAAGACCAACGCTCGTTTGCCGACTCCCCAGATTGCTCATCCTCACCAGGGGCGTGCAAAATCGAGATGCAGACCCGACCGTCGGTGTAGATGTTCGGATGGTATATGGGTTGGAGGAACTTGAATGTTGGTGGAGAGAAGGGATAGTTTTCGCTGAAGCCCATTTCACACTGCAAACCAGTTAGTGTCAAATTCAGTACAGTTAGGGATTTGGGTATGCTCACCTTGAAATAGGCACCGTTCCAAGCACTGTCTGGGTTGATGATCATGAGGCCGAGGCTCCACTTGAAGAGAGCATCTCCCTTGAGCTGTCAGAATTGTTAGTAAACTCATTGTAAACGACGCGGAAAGAAGCGCCTACCTCGACTCTGACCCATTTCTCTTTCTCCAATCCCTTGAGCTCGCTCATCAAACGTTGCTTCGCCATGGTAGCCATCTTGACGTGACGTAATGTGCGGGGTGGTCTGGTTGGTAAAGACTGGTTGTATTCTGAAAGTGTTTGCAGGTTCGTAGATCGAGACCGTCTGCAGTTTTTATGTTCCTGATATGTGTTTGTCTGTCGCAGAGATGACTCGTGTGGTCGGACTTCAGGCGAGGGCGAGGCGTCGAGATCGGAGGTGTTAATCGACCTTAGGCGGGGGAGGAACGAGACGAAGGCGTGGAAAAGCAGCAGATTCGTGGGTTCTCGAAGAAGATGCCTGGTACCGTTTGTGTTGTCGTGTATAAGTGCGTGGTGGTGAATATCGACCGAAGTCGTTGGTCAGCGAAGGATCGTCTTAAAGAGCGAGGCAATTCGAAAGTGAACTGGATCCGATGGATGAGTGATGCAGGAGATAGTAGCACGCCAGTCTCATTTCATCCTCGGGTGCTTGCCTAAGACACCCACTTATTTGCAGGTTAAGAACATAAACAAGAATTAATATATAAAGAAATTCATAAAACAACACAGGAATTTATTATTCCTTACAACAAATAATGAAAATTGAAGAGCTGCTTTAAAGAACTATAAATAAAAATTGAAAATATTTGAAGTAATTAAAGAACTTGAAAGAAATCGACTTAAGAGCTACGTCGCGCAATAATTGAAATTGAATTCTTACATTAGTTAAAAAAAAACATATTTTAAAAAGATCAAACTCTTTCTTTCTTTTAATAAGGAATACCTCCATCACTAGCGTGCTATTAAATCGATTTTTAAAGAAAAATAAAAAGAAAACCTCGGGTAATATGAAGAGATAATTGTAATAGCGATTCTAAAGCCCACCAAACTTTCGCTCCGGTGCTAGGCTAGAAATGGTATCGCATGCCTCGCCTGGAGTGATCCAGGGAGGGATGAGCCGGGCTAGGCGCCACGACGCAAGGATGGCTCCATCGGCCCTGTCGATAAGACAATTTGGGGCTTATCGGCAATCGAAGCGTTTGTGCAATCTGCCTCAAAATAATGCAACGCCAGACTGGATTTATCCAGTCCAAAAATAACAAGAGGTTCAATCAGACTGGACAATGCCTTTGAGTGCCTTCACTTTCGAAGGACAAGGGATGGATAATACTTTGTTACATTGTTACATGGAATTTCTAGTACCGGTATTAAAAAAGGAAATATTGGCCTGACAGGGGCACAGTCAGCAAAGGAGAAGAGAAATATTTGTTCTCGCATGATCCGACAAATACCGCCTGTTCTCGCCACTTCTTCAGGCACGAGACAGAGAAGGTGGAAGCATCACTACTAACCAGGTGACTCAAAGGACTGGAATCCGCCGCTATGCTCTGATACTGATCATGAGAGTCTCAAAAACAACCTTTGTCTCAGCTTTTGGTTTTCCGTGTCATAGTTTTCAGTCTTGTTCCTAACTCGATGAAACAGAGATGCTTGAATCATCTGGTAGCGAATACCTCCAGTTTGCCCAGGACAACTCCCAATAGGTAATCAGTTGCAAGACATTCTTGGTCCACTTGTTAATTAGAAAGAGCTAGTAAATTTTAGAATGGACCTAGGAACTCCACAACTGTCTCGCTACCTCACTTCCCTATTCTGCAATGAAATTCTGGACAACTCCCATAAACTCATCTGCTTCCTCCAAATGCGGCATGTGACTCGACTCCGCAAACCTTACCCACTTCACTTTCTTGATATTCCTGAAGAAGGGCTCAACGACTTCATCCTGCGCCTCATCATACCTTCCGTTGATAAGAAGAGTTGGGACTTGGATCTTATGAACTTGGTCAATAATAGTCCAAGTCTTCAGTGTTCCACTGACGAAGAACTCAGAGGGGCCATTCCTGTTAATGTCAGAACACATTCCCATAAAACCCCAGAGAGCATGCATCTTACATCGTCCCATAAACCGTAGCATCCTTCTTCAGCTCATCAAAAGTATCCACTAAATCCTGCGGGAACGGATCGACTCGACAAAGATGCTTCTGATAAAACACCATAACAGCAGCCTCATACTCCTCAGTCTCTGTCTTCCCCTCCCTCTCACACCTCTCCAAAACCTCCTGCACATCCTCCGGCATACCACTCTTCAACTTCTCCGCCGCCTTGACCCAAAGCTCCATACTCGCGGGCGAATTCGCAATAATCAACTTCTGTAACCCCTTCGGCCTCTGAATCGCATGCATAGCACTTAACATCCCACCCCAACTCTGACCTAACACGGAATACTTCTCAATTCCCAATCCTTTGATCAGATTCTCCAACTCCTCCAGAAAGAGCTTCGGCGTCCAGAAGCTTTCTGGGTTCGGCTGAGAGGGAAGATGCGTGGATTTTCCACAGCCGAGTTGGTCGTAGACTATGACCGGAGTCGAGGTCTTGGCAGTAATGGCGCAGAGGGAGAGTAGGTAGTTATGTGGGACACCTGGGCCTCCGTGTAGGCAGATCAATGGGGTGCTGGTTGGGGTGAGATGCCCGAAGATTTTATACCACTGCAGAGAGGTAAGTTTGTGGCTCGAGATATTGTGGACTGAGTTGATTGTTGGGGATGAGCTACAAGAAAGAGATGTATGAGATGGACAGATCACTTGAATGAGAGAACGATATAAAATTACAATCTTACAGTTTTGCACGGCCCATCAACACCCTCGACGTGGAAGTCGATTTCACCTTCGGTCGTTGGAATATCTTTCATCTTGTCGAATTTAAGCTGAACGATGATTGCCGATGAAATAGAAAAAGTAAGTGACGACACCAAGCTGAAGCTGAAGTGAGGGATTATATACTTGCCGTGCAGGAAGTAGCCTAATGGCTTACTGACCTTCCTAATCGAGATAGCAGTGAGCAGACCTATCGAATCGCGAAATAGTGATTGATTACCTCTAGTAAGGCTCACTCACCTTAAACTGAATTTTACCACTTCAACAAAGCCAAGTATAACATTCGCTAAGCTCGCGTATGTAGCTTGCATACCTTATTCACTGTAGTTGCTTGGCTGTGTAGAACTCCGTATTCTCGGCTGATTTTCACCACCGCTGGACTTCCAGCGTGCGTATTACTTCACCCAGCGCCACTTCAAAACAAGTATCGCAGTAATTGAAACATGAGACTTGGACAATAACTATTCTCAATAAGCTCTGAATTGGGACACGCTTGACCACAAGAATAAACACCGCCAACACCTATGCTGTGTGAAGTAAGTCTACAACAGAACGCCAAAAGACATGGTATCACCGTACAATCGCTTCAACATGCTACCATCCCTGCGAACACCAAAAATATAAAGTGCTGTCTCAATTAAGAACGGCTCTCAAAACCAGGGACACCATAATACTGCGACCATATCAGCCTCGATTCTGAAGATTTTCCTTATCTGCTCCCAGCGCCTGTGCTTTTCTTTTCTCTGCTTGCTTCTGCTCCAGTCTAGCACGCGCCGCCGCTGCTCGTTCTGGTGGAATAGGATTTCTCATCCTTGAACTGTCCAAGTTTGATACGCGACTGGAGGCCATGTTCGCATTCTGACGGTTGATATTACTGTTCGACTTCTGCCTCGAGAGCTCATTCGAGACTCGTGGTCGGACTATAGCTGCCTTTGGAGGACTAGAAGCGATATTGAACATAGAAGGGGCTGGGCTTGGTCGGCAGTTTCTCTCGTGGATAGCTCGGCTTGTGATTGGGGGAAGCGATGGCTCTGAAGCTGGAAGGTGCATGTCTGGGGACTCTAGAGACAAATTCGAGAACCGATTTGTTATGGGAGTCAGTGGGCCAAGGGGCGTGTGCTGAACTGGTCCAGATCGTTGAAAGGGTGCTGGCTCGCCGTTACCTCTGTTGATCATTTCGGATAGAGCAGAATGAGAGGAGCGATGCTTGGGCGAGCCAGTGGGTGTCTCTGAGCGGGATATCTTTGAGGGCATGAGAACTTTAGACGGCCGAGAAATAGATTGACTCGAAATCGGGATCTGGCTTTCTCGCATGTGGAGAGTTTCAATGATGGGAAGTGGTTTTGAAGTGAGACTAGAGGCATCGAACTTCCTCTCTCTTGTTTCTCTCGATGTTGTAGTATTCTTGGGCCCTTGTTTTTGACTGTTC
This sequence comes from Cadophora sp. M221, assembly GCA_017366145.1. Classification (NCBI taxonomy): domain Eukaryota; kingdom Fungi; phylum Ascomycota; class Leotiomycetes; order Helotiales; family Ploettnerulaceae; genus Cadophora; species Cadophora sp. M221. Next base: position 18,647 of record JAFJYG010000125.1, on the reverse strand, counting down.
TTCAAATCTTCGATCTGCGTTCGTAGGTCGGCAACAGTTCGATCATGCTCAGCAGTCGTCTCCCGCAATGCTCTCTGAAACTCCAGGGCATTCGAGTCCGCACCTCGTAATGAAGCTATTTCCTTTTTCAATTCCACAACTTGATCATGACGCTTCTTCAAGAGATGCTCTGCGTCGCGGCGCTGCGACTTCGCTTGTTCCTTCAATCGGTCGTAGTCATTCTGAAGATTTTGAACCGTCTCGTCCCGCTTCTGGCGGTGTTCATCTGATGACCGTCGCTTTTGTTCACACTTCTCCAGATGTTTCTCAAGTCGCAAATCGGCGTGAAGCAGTTGCTGAGTCAATTTGCTGTTCTCGTCCTGGAGTTTCTGAACTGATTTCTCAGCAGCTGCCAAGGATTGCTGGAGGTTGGAAAGCTCTTCTTTCAGGGAAGCCATCTCCTTGAGCTGCTCACGCGCCTTCCTCAACTCGCGACATGTATCAATATCACTTTCTTCTGAATGACGAGACATTCGATGTTTTCTCGCACGCTTGCTCGGACTACTTTGGTTCTCGTCACCTTCAAGTGCCGCTCGAAACTCCTCCACTTGTGCCTTGTATTGAACACCCAAAGCCGCTTGCCGCGCAAGTTCCTTTACCAATTCGGGCGCGTCATCGCCATTGCCGTCTTTGCCTAACAAGGCGATCCGAGCAGATATCTCGAACATTTTGTCTTCCATGTTTGCAACTGTTTGTTGCGATTCCTTCAACTTTTTGGCAAGGTCGATGTTCTCGGCATCCTTGTGCTTGGCATATGATTTGGCAAGTTCCTTGTAGGCCATGAGCTTCTTCATTCCAACGAGCGCTTCTTCATGATATTGCTCATATTCAGACTTCCAAAACTTTCCAGACTTCGAATGCGGGTGATTCAGGTCCACAGTAATGTCCATATCCGTATTGTCATCTTCCGATTGCCGCAATAAATCTTGATTGCCCTGAGTTGGTTTGCTGGATTTGCTCGTCTCCGCATTCGCGCTTGTGGCCGTCGTTGCTCTCGAACTTCTAGCTGCCGGCTTTACCTCCAGTGAAGTACGCGTAGTTTCTGTCTTGGGGGTCTTTACATCCCTGGAATCTTCGAGAGCACGGGTGAGAGAAGTCTTCCGTACTGGCATCGCTGTCGATTCTGATCTTGGAGCGAATGGAGTTGGGAATTGTTTGTCACTGTCATTCGACAACCGGTTTCGTCCTTGCCCATCACCAATCTTCTTCTCCACTTCTTTGTCTGCCACTTCGTTGCCGAAAGATACAGTTTTGCGTCGTGTTGTTGCAGTACCAGGCGTCAGTAATATTCCCGGAGGCTTGGTTGGCGAAAGACTTCGTGGTTGTGACTCTCTGGTGCCCTTGCTGGTTTCCCCTTCAGATTCCGTCTCGATTTCGTAGATAGTATCATCGTCTGGCCGAGCTGGTATACCAAAAATGGCACTCTTTAAGGCACGAGCAGCAAAAACCGGAGCCGGAGTCTCTGGTGGCTCTCGATCCGGGTTGTATTCTGAAGGTTTGTCAGTATAAATGGCACCAAACTTGGACGCAATTCGACCTACCATCGACGCGATTTCCCTCCGCCCCTCGACCCAACCACCAATTGAGCATGTCTTCCAGTGTAAGGCCCAAGTTGATTAGCAAAAGTTGATTACCATTCACTGCAGTCTGTAGCTAGATTCGTGCTTGTGTGTGTTTCTTGTTTTCGATTTCATGTCGCGATATGAAGTTGGTTAGTTTGTTGACATTAAAAATGGAAGTCGCGACACCCCTGCCACTTTGCAAGGAAGTGGCGGGTCCATCCCGCCGTTAGCGTCATCGCGGACAAATGTTAATTCGCTCCATCATCAGGAGAGCGCGACCGCGTTTGAATTTCGAGGCTTGGGAAGTCCACCAGGTAAGTTTTGTTTTTCCATTCAAGCCCAACTGCACATCTCGCACATCTCTAACCTGTGACCCAGATCACCAAACCATGAAGCGTAAGAAGCCGGGCGCTGAGGAGGTTCGAACGGTCGATGAGCCAGCATTGAAGAGGCCTCGTTCAACAAAAGGGACGCCAAAGTCTGGAAACAAGACTGCCCGAAACGGAACGTTTTCGAAGTCAGCCAGAGCAAACGAACCAGTCAATGCCGAAGAGAGCTATGGGCTTTCGGAGATTGAGACGGAAGATGCAGGTCAGGCTGTGGAAAATGGCTTAGAGAATGGCATATCCGAGAGCGAAGCGGCAGCTATCACGCCGATGAAAGACACACAACGAACTCCGAATAAAGCATTAGGCGCAATTGCGAATGGGACAACGCCTCAAAAACAGTTGCTTGGAAAGAAGCTCTTTGCGACGCCAGTAAAGGCAACCCAATCTGCTATTGAGAATGATACTCCAAGGATTGAGCGAAATGCGAACCGCTCAGCCAGAAGGAAGAGTACAAGGACTCTCATCGAGCGGACGATATTGGGCCATACTAGCGACAATGATGAAGAGGACGAGGACATTGCGCAACAAATATACGATTCGGAGGAAGATGGGTTGGGGCAAGACGATGATGGTGATGTGGGGGTGGTCCTGGAGGAAAACACTGTTCCAGAAACTCCCTCCAAACGTGGGAGAAAGAAAGGCACCAAGGTTCAACGACGATCACCAACTCCCCCTCAAGATCTGACCGCACACGATAAATACTTCTTCCAGAATCGCGGCGGAAGAGTCAAAACATCAAACAACAACTTGTCCTTTTTGGCACTCCTCGACCATGAAGAATATTTCAGTCGCGCAAGAAATTTGACGGATTCGCATGCAGAAGATGTCAAATTCTTGGAGCAGTTACACACAGAGTCATTCAATCAGTGGCAATTTGAATTGAGCCAAGAATTCAACATTTGTGCATTTGGCTGGGGTTCGAAACGATCCCTCCTCATGCAGTTCGCAGACCACGTCTACAAGTCGCAACCAGACCATGCAAAGGCAAAGATAGTGGTCGTTAACGGCTACGTGAATAACTTGACAATCCGAGATGTCTTGAACACTGTTGCGTCTGCCATTATTGAACGAGTGTATAAATTGGGATCGCAACCAGCTGAGATGTTAGAGAACCTGATAAGTTTGCTTGAGGAAGACAAGGCTCAAGACATAACTCTCATCATCCACTCCATCGATCGGGCCCCGCTTCGACGGCCTGCCACTCAAAACATCCTCTCTCGTCTCAGCTCACATCCTCAAATTCATTTGGTAGCCTCAGCTGACCATCCCTCATTTCCACTCCTTTGGGACAGTTCGCTCCGATCAGCGTACAATTTTCTATTTCACGACTGCACTACATTTCAGCCCTACACTTCTGAAGTGGATGTTGTAGACGAAGTTCACGAACTGCTAGGGAGAAGTGGGAGGAGAGTTGGGGGTAAGGAGGGAGTAAGCTTTGTGCTGAAGAGTCTTCCCGAAAATGCGAAGAACTTATTCAGAGTGCTAATAGGGGAGCAACTGGCAGGGATGGATGAAGGTGCAGGTGACATGGTGGAGGAAGAAGATGGTGACGATGGTATCGATCAACGAACTGGCAATTCCAGAAGGGGTGAGGTGGGGGTAGAGTACAGAGTACTGTATCAAAAGGCGGTCGAGGAATTCATCTGCAGTAACGAGATGAATTTCAGGACGCTGCTTAAAGAGTATGTTTTCTTTCTTCAGATTCAATTCCGTGTTACTTACTGACTCCGGTAGATTCCATGATCATCAAATGATACAGAGCCGGAAAGATGGGTTGGGAACCGAGATATTGTCCGCACCATTTCGAATGGAAGAGCTTGAGAGTATTTTAGAAGACATTGCGTCTTAGGTAGTTTGGGATCGACCGAATTGTACTTTATTTACTGTAACATCAAGCATGGCGCTGGAAATGGGTAGCAATCGGGGAGCATAGGTCAAGGAATACCAATGAAGACATGAATTAGAACCACTGTTCAGGAACACCAGTCCCTTTTGAACCCAAAGGCACTTAGAGAACCATCCACGTGACAAGGCTTCCAAACTCGAAGTTTCTTGGTCATCGCAGCCTCGCGAAATTCCACCTCACTCCATCTTCACAACCACAGATGCTGCGACGAGCCTATGATGCGATAAAACACACAGCCATGGCAAAAAGCCCACCCAAAGATCCTTTAATTGTAGTTCTAGGTGCAACTGGTACAGGAAAGTCTCAGGTACGATGCCCCCGATTCTTCTCGAGTGAACCCTTTCGCTCATCCCTCGCAGCTTGCCGTCGACCTGGCCAAACGATTTAATGGGGAGATTATCAACGGCGATGCCATGCAAATGTACGATGGTCTGCCGATTATAACGAACAAGATGACTGTGGAGGAGCAGCAGGGTATCCCACACCATCTACTGGGCTTCATTGCGCTCGACGAGGAACCGTGGCGGGTGGGCATGTTCAAGCAGAAAGCGGGACAGATCATAAGGGAGATCCGGTCAAGAGGACGACTGCCGATTCTAGTTGGAGGAACGCATTACTATACGCAGTCGCTGCTTTTCGACGAGACTTTGGTGGAGTCGGTTTCCAAGGACGACGATAAAATCCAATCCGGACTCACGAACCAGGAGACGGCAGAAAAACACTCTATACTGGATGGGCCTACTGAGGATATGATACTACGTCTGAGAGAGGTGGATCCGATTATGGCAGATCGATGGCACCCCAAAGATAGACGAAAGATCCGAAGGTCTTTGGAAATATTCTTGACGACTGGGAAGAGAGCATCGGATATTTATGCAGAACAAATGGAACGGAAGGCTTCCAGCAAAGAGTCACCTCTAGAGAATGAGTTTATAGCCCAGCCCGTGGTAGATAGCAGATCTGTGCTACTCTTTTGGGTGTACGCCGAGTCCGAAATTCTAAAGAAGCGGCTTGATGCCAGGATCGACAAAATGGTAGGCGCTGGGCTCTTGGATGAAGTTAAGTCAATGGAAGTCTTCCTGGAAAAACAGGCGATTTCGGGCGTTGAAGTGGATCGTACGAGAGGCATATGGGTGTCGATCGGTTACAAGGAGTTCAAGCCGTATTTCCAAGCCCTGGACTCCGGAAGTGCCTCAGCGAACAGTGTGCAACGTGCTTACGAGCTATCAATTGAGCAAACGAAAACAGCTACACGTCAATATTCAAGGCAGCAAGTGCGGTGGATTCGTCTAAAGCTAATCCCGGCACTCTCAGACGTCGACGCCCAGGAGAGACTATACCTTGTGGACGGCAGCGATGTCTCTCGATTTTCAGAGACCGTTTCTCAGCCTGCCATCGGGATTGCAGAGTCATTCTTGAATGGTGCTGAGCGAATAGCGCCTCGAGACGTGTCTACTGCTGCTGCCCAGATATTAGATCCGGAGAAGCTGCCTGTGGAAGCGAAAGATCCCCATTTCCGCCAAGAATGCGAAATATGCCACATGGTAGCTGTCACAGATATACAGTGGCAGACGCATCTGAAGAGTCGACGACACAGAGCGCTAGTTAAGAAGAAAAAAAAGAACGAGAGAAGTGGTAGGTTTCGCTCTCCGCCGAGTGGCAACATATCAGAATCAGATACTCTTTGAATACACTTGTTAAGAAAAATCATAATTGGCTTTGTTGGTCCACACATCACATTTCCTGAAAAGCATGCATCTCGGTTTGCTCTATGGTAAGCGACGCCCTGGGGTATGCTTGTAACGATCGTGGCATATCTTATGGAGCCAAAAAAGCAAACGTCCTGAACAGGTCAGATGATTCTTATAGACTGTCCAATCACTTAGGGGGCAAATTTTCTGTAGAATAAGAGGACATTGCAACCTCCAATTTACTATCTGGGATACAGGAAAACAATTATCTTACCATCTTGCTTCCTTGTTTGAACTTTCTCATGTCCTCGTGCTTTTAGTTCCCTTTTTGTGCCTGATATCTGGTCTAAGTTTTCACGCCATTCTGCATCGACCTCAAATCCAACATCCCTTCCGTCTCCTTCGCCTTCCTATTCACACTCTCCATGTCAAATCCAGCCAAGAGTTTATACGCCTTGCCAACTTCCTCCAACTCTACACTTCCAATCACATCATCGATATTCTCAAAACCATCAGGAGCGCGCTCATGAGCCAGCTGCAAGACATGATCTGGCCCATTTGCACGATTTGCAAAACAGATCTTGGCCGTGGGAGGTAGCCTCTCGTTCTGATACTTGGTCAAGGCATCTGGGATATTCTGCTCTTGCTGAAGAGCAGAAGCAAGAGCTACTGAATCAAGAATCGCTTGACTTGCTCCGTTTGATCCAACTGCAAATAATCAGTCCTATACTGTGCCCTCGGTAGAAGATGGCAACTTACTGGGATACAGAGGATGCGCCGCATCTCCTAACAAAGTCAACCTTCCAAAACTCCACCTGTCAACTGGCGTCCGATCACACATTGGAAATTCTGCAACCACCTCAGTCTCCCCAATCAACTCTGGAATACTCAGAAAGCCAAATGTCCAGCTCTGAAACTGACTCGCAAACCGATCTTTCGACACAGTTTTCCCCCAGTCCGCAACAGGGGGAGTCAAGTCTGGGTCATCTTTACTCCTCACTCTCAGCTCCGCTATCCAGTTCACCAAAGACTTCCCCTCCTTTTCTGCTTGTCGACCTACAGGATAGGCTATGAACTTCTGATCGGCGTGTCCAGCCCACACCATCGAACGCCCCGTGAGGAAAGGTTCTCGCAATGAGACACCTCGCCAAAGTAACCTCCCAGAGAAATTTGGCGGCCCTTCATTAGGATACAGCAGCCGACGAGCAGCCGAGTTAATCCCATCACAAGCAATCAACACATCCGACGTCCGCTCTGGAATATCAGCAGAAGTAGCTGGATCCGTCTTCCTCGTGAATCTCGCAGTGATGCTCTTTTCATCCTGCTCATACGAAGTAAACACATGATCCATAACCACACATCCTTCTCCAAGTCTCTCCTTCATCGCACCAAGCAACATCGCATGCAGCATTCCCCTGTGGACCGAAAATTGTGGCACGAGATATCCAGCCTTCTCTCCCCTTGGCTCGCCAATAACGAAATGTCCATGTCGATTGTAGTACTTCAACTCCTCGGTCTTGATGCCGATTTCTTCCAGGGCGGGTGAGAGACCTAAATTCCGGAGAATGAGAACAGCTGAAGGCTGTAGGTTTATTCCTGAGCCGATTGCTGCAAGAGTCCGGGAGGATTCAAAGATGGTTATGTTGTTGATGCCCACGGAGTGCATTTGGAGAGCAAGGACAAGACCGCCTATTCCTCCACCGATGATTGTAACGGTGATCTGGGAATTTGAGGAAGTCATTGCATGGTTTGCACTTTTGGGGACAAGAAAGTTCAAGGAGCTTTTTATATGGAAAGAGGGGGGATCCCCGAAAGCGGAGATGTGGGGTATTTAGTCTTTGTGGATTAGTAGTGAGCCTGTAGCGCCAGGCTTCGGCAGTGATACCGCGGGAGTTCGATGGTACCTGACTGAGATCTACAGGCTATACCGTGCCCAAATCAAAATTCAATATTGTGTCCTCATTCTCTTCCATAACCTCGCTTTTCTCCAGGGACAGGACTAGTCTCTATTAAAGGTGCATATCACACTAGTTTTATTGCTACTTCCCAAGTCTCTACTGAGAACGTTGTACAGCCCAATATTTCGCTCTTAATCATCCAACAACAAATAGCACTTCTTCTCCTCAATTTGATTCTGGCACTCTGCTCCAACCTCCATCGTGTTCTTTCTTATCCATGCCGAATAAAGTTCTGATTGGCTGCTGCTTCTGTCTTTCCTTTCGGTCCAACAGAAGACCAGTGACCGCCGACTTGAAGTTCTCTGCGAGATCTTGCTCCAAATTGAACTCGGGGTTCAAGGTAGAGGCAAAGACACGCAAGGTAGAGGCGGGTATGTTCAGCATCTTGCAGACATCCTCTGGGTTGACCAAATTTTCCATCCTCGTAATGAAGGCCGCGCTCATGAGGTCGGAGAATTGCTTCATGCCAATGGGTTGGGCCACGGCCTGGGATCCAAAAGGAGTCTGTACCTCGAGCTCAAGTGCAGGTCTCTTCTCGCCCGTCATGATTTCGGTGACAAATCCTTCGTCAAGAGGCTCGATTTCGTCGCCAAACTCTCCTCTCTTACCGACTTGCCATGGGACTCTGGCTTTCTCAGCATCGCTGATAACCTGTTTCATGAAGCCCTTTCGGATGGTCTTTGCGCTCTCCTCCATTTCCTGGTCATCATTGGAGTATGTGTCAAGAAGCCCTCGGTACGCCTTTGCGTTCTGCAGGACAACTTTATCCTGTTGCACTTCCCAGCTTTCGGCAATTTGCTTGAAGTTCTCCATGACTGTCAGGCAGGATTCGTTGATGGCAGCGCTATCTTCGGCCCGACAAGCTTCTGCAACGACCTCCTTGAGCTCCTTGAACGCAGCAGAACGCTTGAGAAAGACACCCAACAGGACAATATCATCTTCTTCGCGGCGTTGGCCGGTGGAAGCAATATATCGGAGGTAGCGCATCATCTTTGTGTAAGACTGACTTTGCTTCTCGAGCTTTGTCGGGAGGGCGTCCAGAAGGCGGTTTGCAATTGCCTTGCGATCACCATCGCCATCCATCATCTGAGTAAAGACGGTAACAAATGTTCTCGAGTGGACAAGTTGGATGTTCCGAAGCTTGCAATACTTTATCATCCAATCGGCACGAGACTTCTTGATGTTCTCGGTGACCTCATTCTTCGTGATGATGGCAATGAGCGCCTTGTCAAGGAGCTTCTCGAGGTTCAGATTGAATTGGTCCTGGGGCCATCCACTGAAAGGGTACAATCTGACAACAGATTCATACCAACTCCATGCAACTCCCGTAGTTGGAACATCAAACTTGGGGTCCTGGCCGAACAACTGCCAAACCATACTCAAGGGACGTACACCCGATCCAGCTGTGGTCAAGAGGTTGCCGAACAACCCTCTCATGAGCTTCGTAGCGGTATCTTCAGCCTTGATGATACGCTTTGGTGCAGTGGTTCTCATAGCAGCCAGCTTGGACATAGCAGCCATCAGCAGGGCACTCAGGAGTTGACCAGTCTCCGGGCTTCCAGGTTGCATGTTGTGCTCTCTTGAAGCAACAGCTTGACTCAGAGTGTCTCTCATGATGATACGCAAGGCGGCGATGTGACCCTCATTACATTTATCCATCCACCGAACCTTAAATGGAGTTTTGAGGTTAACGAACTCATCCCAGCAAACCCAAGCTACCATGGAACCGGTACCAAGCTCCTGAGAAAGATATGGCAAAGCAAGAATGGGATGCGTGGGGCCGAGCTGGTGCTTGAGAGGGCCATTGTGATCGGATTGAGATTGCTCAATGATGATTCCAGCATCGAATCCTTCAAGAAACAGAACTCGTGAGTCCAAATCGCAGCAGGTATCAACATCAAGAGAGTCGCTCTTCAGCTTTCCTAGGATCTCTTGATATGGCGTAGTCTTGATGTTCAGAAGCATAACTCCCATGTCGGTTGCCTTTGTTTCCAGAAGTCCTGCAAGTGTTTCGAATGTCATGGACTTGACTGCTTCAACGTTGTTCTGAATTGCTGCTTGGCGTTGGAGTCGTTGCAAGTCATGAGTTCTCTTCGAGGTTGTTTGTGAGGACATCATATTACTCAAATGCGTAATGACTGACTCTAGGCTCTTCTGGGATATCTTGCTGTCGAGTCTGAGATCGCCCAACATGGCATTCTTCTTCTTGACAGACTCAGGATCGGCCATGTCGTATTCCTTGGTCAAAAATTTGATGTATGCGGTTCTCCGTGGAGCAATTCCATCACTGACCTTCTTAGAAAGGCAAGACACCAGGACTCGTGAGAGCTCGACTAGATCCTTCTGGCTTAGAAGCACTTGCAGCTGGGGGATAATTGCAGAAATATCTTCCTCCAGAGACTGAATTTGATCGAGAGGAAGACTGTCGAACAGATTCTTGAGGTCCTTTGGCTCAGCCATTGAACCTGACTTTGGCAGAAGGACTGTATTGGGCTTGCCGAGGTTGACCAATCTCTTGACTCTAGGGTCAATTAGAGTCTCCAGTCCAATGTCCTCAATTGTCTTTGTGACATCTGTTCCGAAAGCCATTTTTGATGTATTGAGATGGCTCCGGTCAGCCATACCGCGATAGAAGTAGAACTTCTCGGAAATTTGGACCAACACCAAGGATTGTGGACCGGCAAGAGCAGTGACAGCATTGATATTGACCAAGTCCAAAAATTTGGTAACATCTGGACCTGCTGGAGGTGTGTCTGGAGACATCTGGATGACGAACACGGCATTGATTCTCCATGTAGTCGCCAAATTCCGAGCATTGTCTGTCATACGCTCGTCGACAAAGACAACAGCAGATTTGAATTGTTCATAGTGTTCTCGAAGAGCTTCTTCCTCGGAAAAATAAACATTCTGAGGAGCTCTGCCCGTTGCCAGCAGTAGAGGGCCTTCCAGTCGGGAACCAAAGATGCATGGTAGCACAACGGCGGATGAAACGCTGTCGGGGGCAGCATTTCCATCACGCACGAATTCTAGTCCTGTACCGTACTTTATGATCTGGGCATTATCTTGGCGGATTATTGGTGGCAATACCGTTGCCTGGGTCAGGAATACGACGTTTGGCTTTGTAGATACAGGGAGAACGACTTGCAGAGTAGCAGACAGGTCCATGGCTGTGTCTGGTGTACTGGTAGCTGTAGCTAAGCAAGTTAGCTCATGCCAAAATGGAAAATTCAAAGCATCGGGAACAGTTCGGAAGGAAGCAAATGGTACTTACGTTGAGAATCTACGGGAGCAGGAGCAGGGATTGACCAATCAGCACGCTGAATAGCGTCACTGAAGGATATGCTCTGCAATAAAGCGCCCGAGCACATCTTGTTGAGATCGGTCGTCGGAGCGGGAAGAATAGAGCAGATAAGCAAGTCGCCTTCACACTTGAACACAACCGGGGAGCAAATTGTGGCCTCTCCAATTGATGCTGCATCAAGTGGGACTGGGACAATGTAGAGAGCCTGTGATCGTCAGCTTAAGTGTGTTGAGAAGGTGCAGGATGGAAAGTAAGTCTACCTTTTCTGCATGATTTGCAATCATGACTACGGGGTTACGCTCTTGGAATCTGGTCAATTTGGTGCATCTGTAGAGAACTCAGAGTTAGCATTGCTGATCTCTGTGCGATTTAGAAGCATTAAGATTGGTTGTGGACGTATCTGACAAAGAAGTGTAGCCTTAATGAAAAGTTTCTGAGAGGACAGAAAAAACTTGGAGGGTACTCACTGGAAGCCAGATACAAACACAGCGAACTCTTTTCCAGATTTCAATAGGTTGCTGACCTTCATGTGCTGAAGCAGGTCGCTTCCTTCGTTGATGTCACCGCTATGAGTGATTCCGGGGAAAGTATTTGTTGCGCCATAGCAGCTGGTCTTGCAACCAGCATCTGCGACGCACAAGTCGTAATAGGTTGGATAACGCTCCGATACAGCAAGGATAGCGATCTTGTCTGGTTCAACGGGGACCTGGAAAGTGGAAGTAGGAACTTGCATGACTGTGTATTCGTTGTTGAAGATCTCTATGCAACATGTCAGTAATATATTATAGAGAGAACAAATGGTTGATATTAGAAAAAAGGCCGGGGTTCGATAGACAGTTTGTAAACCATTATATCGGTGACATGACAAGAAGGAGGGACTTACGTAGGGCGCGGGAGAATTTGGTCATGCGAGTCTGCAAGGTCTGTCCGATCTCTCCAAGGTCGACGGCCTTGAAGAAATGGTCCTCCGCATAGGACGAAATATCGATCTCATCGACTCCTGAGGCCGTGTGGCAGAGGAGTAGCTTTTCTGGGCTATTGGCTTGTCAGCATACCGAACGCTACTGTGACGGAGGCGTGGGTGTTGAAAATGTCTGAAGCTGAACTGTGCAAACAGAAACCATCCGTTTGCCCTCACTCACTCGAGATCGTTGATTCATGAAAAATAATAGAGCTGGTGTGGTAGCTTACCTGAATGGATGCGCAGAGCCAACTGGGAGGCCTTCCAGAAGAGTAATAATCTGGGCCTTGGTGGTTGCCAGGGGGTCAAAGAAGACCTTCGTGATCTTCTCCATAGCTGTTTGTGGGGCGAAGGTGATCTTGGGTGAGTATGAAGAAAAGAGGAAGCAGAATGTGGGAGATTATGGGTTAAGTCAACTCTGGGACGGAGACTTGCCTAATCGAAGCGGGGAGGTGCGTCAGGAATGTCAACAGACGCACGTGACTGGTTGAGTCACTCCCCGAGATTGAACGGCGCGTGAGACTACCAACTATCGTACCGTACTTTTGTGATTGTTGTAGAGGTTGCTCTTGAAATTTCGAGAATGTTGGCTTGCGGCACAGCTTTTCAGCTTCATTTTCATGAGTCTTACGGCAAGCGGTAAGGCTTCGGTCACTGTGCTTTAGCGAGCGCCCAGTGGCTTTGTTTACATCCCGTCTATTTGACATTGTTTCGAAGTACCGTTTGGCAGCAATGGTTATAATACAGCAATTCAGCTCTCGAAACCAGATACCCTTTCCATCTTAATGCACTTCACCACTTTCTTCCTCGCTTAACATTCATTTTTCGTACGAGCTAGGGTTTTTCTCCCACAGGGTAGAGACCCTCATCCGTGGGCTCTGCTGAGCCAAGCATTTGAGACAGTATTTCACAGACCGTACATCCCTAAGTTCAGCAAAATAAGTATTCAGCTTTGTTAGTATGTTCATACAAAGACCCTTGGTATAGAGAAACAGCTTTTAGCCAGAAGCTGCAGCGTGGCTGTGCATTAGTACCCCTGCCAAATACTCCGCCTTCAACCAAGTGGACTTGGGAAACATCAGCACAAGATTTAAGTCCTGATCGTGGTAGCAAGAATCAAATCAAAGCACCTTTCATTTTTGAAGTCACGGCCATTGAAGTTAACTAAATATACGAATCTGATAGTCCCCGAGTGGAGGTGATTTTGGGTGAGCGCCTCCTAAGCGCCGAAGTGTTTCGAAAACAGGGCCCAACTACAGGGCCGCTGGAGCTGCCTGCATCGCCACGTTTCAAAATGTTCCTGCGTCCTGCACCTCTGGATATATCTCTGGCGGTGTTGAAAAGTCTCCTGGATGATTCTTTCAATTTGACATCAGATGCTCTATTCTCTTGTCTCCTTCCAAGTTCCGTTACTTTGAACATAACTTTATTTATATACGCCTCGGGGCAACTTCGATGAATTCTTCGGAATTTTTTGATATCCTGCAGAATGGTCTGAGCCGACAAGCTGAAGCAACAACTAATTTTGGGTTCCTCTTTCCCAACACAAGCGCCACAAGCCTCATCAACAATCCTGATTTCACGGCATCGCTGCACTGCTCTTTGGAGTCCGTTGAATCGGTCGAACCTCGCAACATATCTTGTGTAGAAGCTTGCAGCAATCCAACGATCATATTCTCCAACTGGCCAAATTTCTACACTTGTTCTTGGTACCCCACACTATCTGAAGCCCTCGATGCACCAGATGCCAATTCCTCCTCTTCGAATACATTATCGAGCCTAGGAATACTATCGAATCAGTCAACTTTATCTCACTCCATATCTTCTGACATTGCAGCCTGTCTCTCGGACTATTGCGAGTCGTCTGATGATTGCCGAAAGCTAGATGCAACAACACAATCATGCTCATTGGAAAATCTTACCATCATAAATGGCTCATCGGTGGTCCTTAATCGAACGAGTGCCATTACTTGTCTTCGTGACAATGTCTGTAGTAGTACGGGAGCAGTCAATCCTGACATTGGTGGACTAGGTGTAGGATCACTTATCCGTTACTTTGGCGATGCTAATTTTTAGTAGGTCATACTATCTCTCCTGGTTCAATACACACTCTCACTTCTTGCAATCATCTGCCACTTTCTATTCTATTTGAGATATCAGTTGTCTCGGAAGTTCTGGCTTCGAAGGACAAGAGGAGTGAATCAGGACGAGCGACCGTCTCTAGCAAAACAGTCAGTTACGCGCCACCTGCAAGCACTCACTAGTGCCCTTGTCGAGTTCCAAAAAGCCCAATGCTTCTTCTCCGCAACACTTCAGATTGCAGCAATCATCATCCTTCCTCAATACGAAATCGGAGAGAACAGTAAGGACCAAATTCTGCTGAGGTTGATATCAGCAAACACATTTGCTCCAATCGTCTTGACACTGGCCCACATCGATCTTCTTGGTGGCAGAAACTCCAAGTATCTACTCAACTTGTCATTCATAACCTTCTGTCTTGGATCCTCAACATACTGGCTATCATTTCCTGCTCGGGGTGGCGGCCATTACTATTTCCAGTACACACCACCAGCTGTCCCGATCATGTCATGCAACAACGTAGCGCCATTTGCTCCCTGCTACCTTCGCAATCAATTCTTCCTCTTTTCTCAATGGACTGGAGATTCTGGTATCTTCTACGCGCAGCCACAGAGGATTGGACTTGTCGTCTGGATTATTACCCTCCTGATCTTCGCATATAGGATTGTGTTCACATTTTGTACCTCAGGATACGTGCCGCAGCCACCTCTCCAGCGTATTATAAACGAGTTATCTACATTTTGGACGGCGACCTTACATAGACTTACGGCTTTGTCGTACATACAACGGAGGTTGACAATCATGAGCAAGAGACGAACCTGGGTGTATATCCAGATTGTACTTGGAACAACGGCACTTATCATGCAATTGGTTTCAGTTGTCCAGGTACTGCAGTTCTCTTCTAACATTATCTCGACGCAGATGAGCTTTGGTCAGATTGTGGCAGTTGGGATCTGGGTACCAGTCTTGCTTGAGTATGGTTATCTCGAGATTAGTGAGTGGTGTAAATCTACTTTGAGACCTGCAATTGACAATATCAATAGCTGGTGCTGCGAAAGGTACTGAGTACCGCTTGAAGTTCCCGCTGGTTGTGGCTGAGAAATTAGAAGAGGCTGGTATTATGGTACAGGAAATAACTTCAGGAAGCGAAGGAGAGGAATCTATTGACTACGAAAGAAAACATCGTCTAAGATGGAGATAAGACTTAACCCACACATCAAAAACTGTGTCAGCTTCATAGATTGTATATTTAGAGATAAGCACCGGGCGCAACTTTGTCATAAGACTTCCAAACTGGGTACTGTGGGATTAGGCAGAAATATACGTCTGTTGAAATGTCACCCAACTAGTGAACCGAAAACGGCCAGCTAGTACGAACTATCTAATGAAATCACAACCAAGAAAACATGTAGAGCCCATTCTTAAGGCATTTCTTCATCTCGAATTAAGCATACGCTTTTGTTTCCTTTTCACGCCAATCCCAAAACCTCCCTGCCATACCACTGCCCCCATCTTTCTCCTCCTTCAGCGAATCTAGAATATCTTTCTTGGGAGCGGGATGCCATTTCCCCCATGGAACACCATATCTGCCTCCATCCGCGACGGTGATGCCATCAGACAGACCCGCCCAGAGACTTGAATACGCTCCATAGATAGGCGGATGCATCGTGATGGACATAACAATCTGAGCCCACTTTGGCGCTGAATCCCATATGGCAGTCTTCAAGTTCCCAGGATTCTGCGCTACACTCACAATCCCATCTTTAGAAAAACGGTTTGAGTACTCGGACGCCAAGAACCAGTTCACAACTTTTGAGATACCGTAATTTTGCAGTTGGTCCTTGCTGGGAGATGATAGATCTTCATCAGTCATGCCGCCCTCTGGGACATTGGTTTCAACAGCTGGCGAGCCTGCCCAAATAATCCGTACGGTGTTTGGCTGAGCTGTCTTTGTTGCGACTTGGATGTATGGAAGCAGGAGTTTTGTGAGTAAATATGGACCGAGTGCGTTCGTTCCCATCACTATAGAGGTGGCTAGTCAGCATAAAGAGCGGAAGTCTTGAGAGTGAGTGGAAAGCAATATCGGATATCACCTACGCAGTTCGTAGCCCTGCCTGGTCTCGCTGCTAACAGGTGCTGATCTAATTCTAGCATTATTCCATAGTACATCCAGCTTATTTTCCTGGGATGCGAACTGTTCGACAGCTGGTTTGATGGCCGTGAGATCTGAGAGATCGATAATCAGCGGTTTAATTTTCCCTGGTGTCTTTGTGGTTGCCTCTGAAATGATACATTTGATCGCATCTTCAACCTTAGACTTGGAGCGACTGGCTATGTAAACCGTTGCACCTTTCGCATACAATATCTTCACCAATTCATATCCTAGTCCCGCGTTGCCTCCTGTAACCATGAATTTCTTTCCTGACTGGTTCGGAATGTCATTTTCTATGAAAGTTGGCTTCCCTGGGAAGAGCTGATGAAAGGCAGAAGCCATGACGGCTGGTGATGAGTATCAATGATGCATGAGGAGAATGTATCGACGGTGTTCTTAGGGGTCACCAGCACGTCTAAATACTATAACCGATCGGCGTTCGACCTTGATATCCTGACTCGGCGTTCATTCTCACAGCCTGAACGCCGGTAGCTCAGAATGGCATTGATATCGTGTAGGCTTACTCAGCACTAGATAAAAGGAATCGGTTTTTACTGGCCTTCCGACTAGACTACTTTATATTGCAATGCGTTGTTTCCTTTAATTCCAATAGATGATCGAATGCTACTCAGGGTGCTTCACTGGCTTGCGGGCGTGTTGTATGAGTGGAGTGGGCTGCGAGGGTTTTAGCGAGAATCGAGAGGCTTCACTCGCCCAGATACAGGCACATGCTCCCAAGCCCTCGGCCAGGACTCAGTACACCGACCATGTATGCGAGACCTCAACGAGAGCGTGAGAAAAATACTGGTTGACCAAAGTCCGTGTATGCAGAAAGAAGTTAACGACATGTGATGGTGCAGGCGGACATTGTATCATCAAATCTCATTATCTCCAAAACTAAATGCTGATGCAAACTTCAATTATTACGAGCGACTTTGCCACGAAGAACCTGGAAGAAAATTTCCACATCAATCCCTAGTCGTTATATCCCTGCTCATAGTCTATATCTCGTCTGTTGCAAACTTTAGACCATACCTCCACCCCTCTTTGTCGCCCGCCCGTTCACGAAACTGAGCGCAACGGTAACAAGAAAGCAGCCAAACATGATCCAGATGAGAGCGGTATCTGCCTGGATGATACGGCAACGGTTCTCAGTATCTTCGACGAATTTCTTGGCCCACTTCTTGCCCTGCGCATCCCCATACAACTTTCGAGTGCTGGGCGTAAACAAGGAGATATGCTTGTTGAGGTAATCATCGTTCGTGCAGTCCCCGACTTTGGTTTTGATTGCAAAAGCCTACAAACCGTCAGAGAACTATATGTAACTGATGTGTGCAAGACTTACGAGTCCGCCAGCAAGAAGGAAGAACGCTGCAAACGAATCAAGAGCAAGCATGATGACGCCTTGAAGTTTATCGAAGAATACGGCTGCAACACCAACGGCCGCAACGACAACTCCCGCGCCTCCACAGAATGCTCCATAACCAATCAACGCAGGTCCACTGCCTGGACCATATCCATTAATCAGGACGACAGCAAGTGCAAGAACGACAGCAGAAAGGACAAGCTAGAAGGAGAATTTATTAGCCTGAGTTCCTGGCTTTGGATCATATGCCATGCCGTCGAAGAATACACTGACCTGGAAAGCACGAGCAGCAAGAGTGATAATCATGATGACTGGTTCAGGGGGGGAAATGTACAATTATGTAGGATAGGTATATAGATATATTGATGGGGGTTTTCAGACGAGGAGATGCAACACACGAGTGATGGGTAAGATTTTCCCAGAGAGGATGCTCTCTATATAAACAACAGGCAGCGGTGTGGGACAGTGACTCAGGTTAGATATTGACCAGGAATAGGACTGCCTCCAGGCTGTGATGTTGCTACGCCGATGCAAAAATAAGGCAACCATATCATTCTCGCCTCCATCAACCATTCAGAACAGCGAGAATATCCCAGCTATGTGGTAGTACTAACCTTTGGGTAGGATCGCGGCACAGCGTTTCAAGGTCTTTTGGCCTATGGCCAGCAATCTCCTGGACCGCAGCGCAACAATTGTCATGGCTATGTATACTGCTCATGATCTAGGATCTACGAGGCGCTTATCTCAAAAATTTCTGAATGTTTTTGAACCAAACACACCATGTCCATCAGATGGCTGAAGGGTGCCTACTGAGGAGTATGAACATCGTGTGACTCGGGGAGAACTGTAGCCTTACATAGAGTATATGAAATCGGAAACGAGATAGAGATAGAGAGAGTAAAAAAATCCAATAACTGCAAGACTTGAAAGTGCTCCGGGTAAATCTGTACACGAGAAACTCTTCTCGGCCGATATGTCGCAAAGTGTTATGACTGTTGGTGAATAACGATGCAGCGCGCGCAGGACAAAACGACCATGAGACGCATGACCCCTGAAGCAGCAGCAGCACATGCTAGCCAATCCTTCTGCAGGTCATGGCTACTTCGCCACTCTGCTGTAAATAAAAGCCAGTTAGGCTGAGAAGAATAGATGATCGACAACCAACGCCTTATGGGAAAGCCTTGCAGCCATTTGAGGAGCTTCGTTTTGTGGATGGGGAAGAGGGAAGGAGGTGATCCAGGGG
>JAFJYG010000124.1:0-84534 GCA_017366145.1 Cadophora sp. M221 | reverse complement strand
GGGGAGAGATATGCAGGGAAGGGGGGCAATGATGAGATGGAGGGATAGATGCATGAAGGGGATGGATGGCTAGATCCGAGAGGGTTTAAAGAGTCTGGACTTGCCCTCCTTTTAAGGGTTTTTTTTATTAAGTTTGAGATTCAAACATACAGTTCAAATAACCACATTTACTTGAGGGACAGCACAAACAACTCGGCAAAAAACATAAACACCGCTCCTCACTACTACATCTCTCACATCTACCTCAAACCTCCTCCTTGATCATCATCAACATCAACCACAAACAAACAAACAAACTCACTCAAGAAATGGGCGCTTCACTCTCAACCCGTCGACATTTCGGTCCCCTCATCTCATCCGTAAACCCACGATCCGGAGACGACAGCGATCTCAGCGACGAAGGTGTCGCCAGAACTGGGAGCATGCCATCCCACGTCGGCAGGAACGACAATAGCTACGCGTATGCGTATGGACTTGGGGGAGCAGGGAGGAGGAGTAGGAGTGTAAGGAGGGTTATGAGTGGTTGACTTGCGGGAGATGGGGGGAAAGAGGTGAGGGAGAAGGGGGACAGGAGAGAGGAATTGGATGGATTTGAGTGGAGGAAAGAGGGATGAGAATAGGGAGCAATAGGGAAGAATGTTTATAGGATGAGAGGTGTTTGTGTGTCTTGAGATACCATTTTGAAGCGAGGCGCGAATTTTGACTTTTTGGGAGGGATTTAGAGCAGGGCAGGTGGGATAGACTGGAATGCCCGCCAGTACATTCGACTATATTTCTTTTTTCCCTTCTTCTTGTTATTCTGTACATATTCAAAATATTCAAATTCTCGAATCATCAATATTCGGAATTGCAATGACGAGTCCCAAGTCCCAAGATGCTGGATGCTCAAGTGACTGTGGCTAACACGGCTCGCCAAGTGGATCTTGTCAGCCCAGCCGGCACATCCTCCCGACCCCAGTCTGTACGCTTGGCGAGATGACAACCATCCCATCTGACCCCCGATGTTGATATTGCTGTTGAAGATATATTCTTTTACTAGTTTCTGGTTTAGTCCTTTTTTGTTTTTGAAAGTTTATAATTAAATATAACTGACAGACACTACAATATATTCAAAGACATTGTCCCTTGACTTCAGATCTTGGGAAGTGATGCTATTCATAGCAAGCAAGACACGGATCAAAGCTCCTCGAGCCGACTCATACACACCCTGCACGCCTCATTGTGGGGAGCGAAGTGGATTCCGAAGCCATGCCGTTACCCGGATACCCTTCATGGGTCGGCCCAGATTAACAAGGCTTAGGTTGCGTTGCGCTGCGTTACGTATTACTGTCCGTAGCTGAAGAGTTGTCCAATCTTCATTCCTGCTGAGAAGTTTCTCATTTCTAAACAACAAACAAACTTCCAGCTCACGACATTCCTTTTTTTTTCTTCAAATTTTCTAGGTTTTTCATGCATTCGAATCCATATTTGGATCGGATATATTCTATTCTAGGTATCAATTCGAGAGGTCTCGATACGTACGAGGAACTGATGGCTGTTGATGAAACTGCTGGGCTGTATGATGACATTTACGTCGTCCATTATGACTTCAGCGAGATTGGTATGTTTGTTAATATACTCTATGGAGACATTTATTTATCTTACACAATTTAGATCATGAAATTGCTGTAGCAGGGTTTAAGGAACTGGTCAATGACCTATCCACTGCTGGACTGAAAGTCAACGTCCAGCCAGGTCCAGAGAAATCGATTGTGGTTCTGGTTAAATCTCCACACGACCTTCTCTCTACTTTCGTTTTCAAATCAAGGTATGATACCCATTCCTATCGTATTGTACATCATTAATGACACAAAGAACAGAGTGAAAGATTGGTTGTATGGCGTAACCCAGCGGAAGCCAGAGGAAGAAAATTGTCACTCCATCGCTGGCAACACCGAGACCGAGAATTTACGGTCCATGTTCCACTTGGTGACTTGGAAGAAATCTCTAGGCGGTGCAGGCATCACACCAGAGATTGGGAAGTGGAGCAATGTTAAGTCAGTGTATCCGCTGCACAACAAGGCTGCTACGAGGGCTTTGCTGGTGAAGTGGAGTCGGCAGCTGATTCTGCACGAGGAGGATCTTGATCAAATCAGAGGATTGTTTGGCGAGAAGGTACTGAAACATGATTCCTTTCCCATGCATAATCTAGAATCGATGAGAGTAACTGACATAATTTGGCAGGTTGCGATATACTTCGCCTTCCTCCAAGCCTATCTCGTTGCTCTGGCTTTCCCCTCCATCACTGGTATCCTCGCATGGCTCTACCTCCCAGGACACTCACTCCCCTACGCCATCCTTACCAGTCTCTGGTGTACCACATTCCTCGAATACTGGAGATTGAAAGAAGTAGATCTCAGTCTGCGATGGTCAGTCAAGGGGGTAGGAGGGCTGAAGGTCAACCGTGCGCAATTTATTCCCGACAGGGAAGTCCTGAACGTCATCACTGGAGAGACCGAACAGCATTTCTCCCGCTGGAAACATTCTCTTCGACTTTTGCTTCAGATTCCGTTTGCGTTGATCGCGGTTGCTGGGTTGGGGACTTTAATTTCTTTTGTTTTTGTGATTGAGCTA
Organism: Cadophora sp. M221; assembly: GCA_017366145.1. Taxonomy (NCBI): domain Eukaryota; kingdom Fungi; phylum Ascomycota; class Leotiomycetes; order Helotiales; family Ploettnerulaceae; genus Cadophora; species Cadophora sp. M221. The sequence continues at coordinate 81,921 of JAFJYG010000124.1, read as the reverse complement.
TTCATTAGTGAGGTGTATGATGGGCCGTTGAAGTTCTATCTTGTGAGTGACTTCTGTTCATGAGAGAGGTCATGAGCTGACAAGTGACAGGAATATTTTCCCACAGTTCTTTTGGCCATTTCATTACCATTCATATCTTCTGCCTTTGAAAAATTGGCAGCGACACTCACCGAATACGAAAACCACAGGACCGAAGACCGACACGAGATGGCCCTCACGCAGAAGATATTCGTCCTCAGTTCCATCACAAAATACCTCCCCATTCTCCTCACTGCCTTCGTGTATGTACCATGCGGCGACATCTTGGTTGGACACGTAGAATCACTACTTCGAAACCTCGGTGTCGGTATCAGCGGCTCGATGTCACTAGAGAGCTTCTCCGTCGATTCCTCAAGATTGCGGAACGAAGTCGTAGCCCTCGTCGTAACAGAACAAGTCCTCGGCTTCGGCGAAGAGTTGATCCTCCCAGTCCTAAAGCGTAAAGCAACAAAATGGTACCACGACATCAAATCCCGTCATACATCTCCCTCCTCCTTCCGCTCAACACCCCTCGACACCCCCGATCGCTCATCAACAGAAGCCAATTTCCCCGTCCAAGCACGTGATGAGGCAGAGCTCGAGAAATATAACGTCCAAGACGACATTCAGGAGATGGTTATCCAATTCGGATACCTCGCTCTCTTCTCGCCCGTCTGGCCACTCATCCCCATCGGGTTCCTGATCAACAACTGGATCGAGATCCGGTCCGACTTCCTCAAGATCTGCATCGAGCACCAACGACCGCCTCCAATCCGCGCCGACTCAATTGGTCCATGGATCGATTCCCTCAGTTTCCTTAATTGGCTGGGGAGTATCACTACTGCCGCTGTGGTGTACCTTTTCCGCGAAGGAGCTGATGGGGAGGGGTTCAAGAAGGGGAATCTGTATGCGCTTGCTGCTACGATATTCGTGTCGGAGCATATCTATTTGGCTGTGAGGTATGTGATTAGGATGGCGCTGGAGAGGATTGGATCGGAAGCTGCGAGAAGGGAGTCGAGGCAGTTATATTTGACGAGAAGGAATATCTTGGATGAGTATGAGAGGAAGAAGGGGGGTGTTTTGGTGGATGTTGGGGGTGAGAAAGGGGAAGGGGAATTGAGTACCGCTTCTTTGCGGAGTGCTTGTGATACTGAGGGGAGCTTGAAAGCTGGGATTCGTCTTATCAGATGTGAGGGAGATTCGAGTCAAGTTAAGAAGAAGTGCTGAAGGGTTACCTCTGCAATTGTAATGTAGCTGACCTGATCGAATTGCTAAAAGGCGCCTCACAAACTATAACACATCCCCAGCTGGTCCTGGGCCGAAGGCAAAGAAGGCAGCCCAGCAAGTATCCCGGGGGATGGTTAATCACGTGACAAACAAGCAAATAATCAAGAGCGGAATTTCAGAGTTCACCAAGACCGATGTTGCGTACATGATGACCCGTTGATCCGATCCGCAGAGCCTTCATATCTCGGCGTTGTAAGATGGGATGAGATGGGATGAGACGAACCATCCAGCAGGGCCCGTCCCGCGGGATGATTTCTTCGTTTGGGTGGGGTGAAGTAAAAAACAAGCGAAGCGAGATCTAAATATAGATCTTCAAAATGGAGCTTAATTTATCTCACCCCGCCGCCGTTGACCATGCCCTGCCCCCTATCACCAACCACACCCTCACGATCCTGCGGACAACAATACAACAATACAGCCTCGAAGCTTGACCGTGGCTGAGGGGCGATGGGTTTAATTTCGGTCTGCTCTTGCGCTGCTGGTGTTGTTGTTGTTGTTGTTGTTTTTGAGGCTCCAAGTAAAGCTCGCGAGGTCAGCAAAACCTGAACCTGTTGGTGCGGCTTTCTCGGGGTCTGGCCTCACGGGGCGAAGACATTGAGAATAGTATCCCGTACAGTCAGTCATACAGGCGAAATGTTCATGATGGAATCTACTCTAAGGTCAGAAATCAGACGGAGATCAACTTCAAAATCTTTCCGAGGAGACCGAAGGAAAACCAAAGGTGGGGTCATCGCACTTGGTTCTTATTGATTGTTTGGAGGATCATCACTGCTCTGTCATTTCAAATGTACCTATTCATCTTTTTCACTCATTAAACTGTATGTTGCGACGCAGATTGGTACCAAGTGTTGCTCCTCTGGCCCTGCTATACCGAATTCCGTCTGACTTGTGCGGGGAAGCACATCGTCGTGGGATTTGAATGAGATCCTCCAGAAGAAGTTGAATAAGCTCGGTGGATCACTGAACAACTCATCTGAAGCTATCACGATGACAACTCATCATCTTTGGAATCATTCACGAGCCTCAAAATAGATTTTTGTTTCCCGGAGATTGTTTCCCCCGACCATCACATCCCAGCAATCCACGCCGCTGGATCTCGGTCTGCACACCTGCACTCCCAAAAAAAGACTGCATGCACCCTGGTTCGAAGGCGTTTTTTTGTTGACATCAAATGGCCTTTTGGCCAATCCGCAGCGGCCTTGAATACCCCTCCGTGCTTTGATAGGTCGCTCCAAGTTCAGGAAACAGGCATTCCAGCTTGGCATGCAGAAATATGCAGTCAGCAACACCACGTGATATCTGGAAGAGGAAATCATCCCATGGTAATGGGAGTGAGGTTTAATTTTTTGGGGATGCCACTCTATCTTGGGTACAAGGCTGAGTGGCCTTTCCTTCCATGGGATTGCGGCTCCTTAGGTGAGATTAGAGACTGTGCCAGACCGATATGCTTACTGCGCTTCGAGTTGGGATGAAAAATGTTTTCTGGGAACAACCTTACTGCGGCTACATCTAATTGCAGGCATTCCTACGATTTGGAGTGTTGTCTAAGTAGCACGATACTTCTATATAACATGTTTGTCTTTTCACTCTCTGATATCTTATTCCATCATCAACATTCACATCCACTCAAACATCTCTCCATAATACTTCACATCTTCAACACCTTCCTCTTTCCTAGTCAAAGTAATCACAGATTCTTATTCAAGATGTATACTCCAATAATTCTCCTATCCATTGCTCTTGGCTTCTCTACCGCCGCACCAACACCCTCAAATCAAGAGCAAGCCGGCGCCGCAGCACCAGCAGTCACACTTTCTTCCTCAGCACCAGCAACATCCTGCACAGCAAAAGCATCATCCAACGATCTCGAGCTCTACCAGAAACTCACATCCGCACCAAGCGCAGTCCAGCGCCAAAGTCTCCTCAGCGATGCCGATTTCGTCTTCGACTTCCTAAACCCATGCGATACCGAAGGCGCAACCACAACTGGCAAGGGCGGACACACAGTCCGCGCTGATCGGGCATCATTCCCTGCTCTCGTCTCCCAAGGCGCATCTATCACGATCGGCTTCCTCGGACCCTGCGGATTCAACACACCCCACGTACACCCGCGAGCAGCAGAACTAAACCTCGTCGTCGAAGGGACATTATTCGCCTCCGTCACTGCCGAGAACGGAGCTAGACATATGAGCCATACGCTCAACAAGTGGCAGATGACTGTCTTCCCAGCTGGAGCTATGCACACCGAGTTCAATCCCGAATGTACGCCTGCGACGTTCGTGGCTGCTTTCCCCAATGAGGACCCAGGAGTCGGGCAGATCGCTCAGGAGTACTTTGGGTTGGAGAATGAGATCGTCAAGGGGAGTGCTGGAGGGGAGGTGTCTATCGATGGCGCGGATATCGATAAGTTCCGTGCTGCTATTCCTGCAAATGTGGCTGCTGGTGTGGATAGCTGCTTGGCTAAGTGTGGTATCTCCAAGAGATAGATTGGTGGCGCAAATTGTGATGATTGGTCTTTGTTAGCATAGCATAGCGTGGTGATTTTGGGTGCATGGGAGGTATTCTTTTTCACTTCATAGCGACGGCGTTCAAGAGGAATGATTTTAGATTGGCGATAGATTATAGTTACAGTAGACTGATACTCACTGCGTCTTTGAAAATATTAAATGATAATTCACACAACACATTTTTTTCTCTCTCAATTTCTCCCTTCGCGAACATCTTCTTTTCCATCCGAAACTGCTTCAAAGTGGTCTTGGGCTTTGTTTGAATAGTCTTCCCGTGAAAATATTCGAGGGTGAGGCATCGTGTTAATACTTTTTTCCAATAGACAACAGACTAGACATGTTTCTCGATACTGGGGAATCTCTGGCCTAAAAAGGAGACGAATTAGAAATTTTGTCAATGATATGAATCGATTTTGACTCGTCATCGACGAATCTTGCGTTCCACCCTTTTAAGTGTTGAATTTAAATTCCCATTCTGCAACAAATTAGCTCACTTTAACAGATAACGTCTGTTCCTGCGAAGCGGAAAACCCTACGTGTCGGAAATTTTAGTTGGTACATCGACTTCAAGCATCATTAAATCCATGGACACCGCAATATCTATCATAAAATTTTTACAGGTTATACTTCATGGCCCTCCCAAACAATTCAACTGTCGGCGACTTCGAAAACCACGTTCGCGTCGTCGTCTCTCGCCTGATTTGTGAAGGGTCTCTTTTTGTGTCGTAACAGACATCCTCTGTCAGAGCTATACCACTAAGCTTACGCTATCTAAAAAGTCATTAAAGGGGCTCAGTCGAGTTCCTTAGCCCTTCCCACTATATAGGAGATTACCAATAACCTTTATAGCGGTGTGGCGTGCAGATTCATATAAGATCACCACGCGGGTCGGTACTTCAAACCGAAGGGAGTGACGATCTTGGTGGGGAACAGCCCCACGTGCCCTACCGCCAGTCACGTGGTATTTTGCCAGAAACTAGTCGATGTTGGCAGAGGTGCCTCACTTAAAAGCTCAAACACTCACGCTGAGTACTGAAAGATTGCAAATCGTTACCTTATTACGAATATTTAAAATATAGTGCACTTTGATATCTAACAAGTTTACCCATCCGCGGGACGCTAAATTGACAACACAACATCCTCTTGCTTAACCTTCCATGCATCTAAAGCTGTGCAGGATGAAATATAATGTGGATGATTACCTCCTAAGACACGTTTCTGAACTAGTACACAATCTTCCATAAGTCTTATAGCTTTAATTTCTTTGCCGTTTTCCTTCCAGGTGAACGCCAGGTTGGCTATGCTCGTTAGCGTGTCTGGGTGGTCCACTCCGAGCTTCGTCTTGCGAGTCTCTATGACTTGCACAAACAGCTGTTCAGCATCGTCCCACCGGCCTTGGTTCCTGTACGTCGATGCCAGGTTGGCCATGCTCGTTAGCGTGTCTGGGTGGTCCACTCCGAGCTTCGTCTTGCGAGTCTCTATGACTTGCAGCTCCAGCTGTTCAGCATCGTCCCACCGGCCTTGGCTACTGTACGTCGATGCCAGGTTGGCCATGCTCGTCAGCGTGTCTGGGTGGTCCACTCCGAGCTTCGTCTTGCTCGTCTCCATGACTTGCACAAACAGCTGTTCAGCATCGTCCCACCGGCCTTGGTTCCAGTACGTCGATGCCAGGTTGGCCATGCTAGTCAGCGTGTCTGGGTGGCCCACTCCGAGCTTCGTCTTGCGAGTCTCCATGACTTGCAGCTCCAGCTGTTCAGCATCGTCCCACCGGCCTTGGCTCCTGTACGTCGATGCCAGGTTGGCCATGCTAGTCAGCGTGTCTGGGTGGTCCACTCCGAGCTTCGTCTTGCTCGTCTCCATGACTTGCAGCTCCAGCTGTTCAGCATCGTCCCACCGGCCTTGGTTCCAGTACGTCGATGCCAGGTTGGCCATGCTCGTTAGCGTGTCTGGGTGGTCCACTCCGAGCTTCGTCTTGCTCGTCTCTATGACTTGCAGCTCCAGCTGTTCAGCATCGTCCCACCGGCCTTGGTTCCAGTACGTCGATGCCAGGTTGGCCATGCTATTCAGCGTGTCTGGGTGGTCCACTCCGAGCTTCGTCTTGCTCGTCTCCATGACTTGCAGCTCCAGCTTTTCAGCATCGTCCCACCGACCGTTCAGCTTATGTGCCAAGCCCACCATTGCAATCCCACTAAGCGTATCTTTGTGCTCATCACCGAAAATCTTCTGGCGAACTTTCATTGCATGTATTGACATGTTCTTTGCTTCTACGCCTTTCCCCATTCTCCACGCGTACCATGCTGCCTTATATAGCACTGAAGCCCAGTCTTCCAAAGATTCTGTTTCCTTTGGCTTCTGTCCTGCTGCCGATTGCGCGTGTGGGAAAAGTGCCTGGCATCTCTCCCAATTCTCGTACTCTCCGCTCGGAAGCTGTGCGTCAAGATTCTTGAGAAACTGCTTTTTCCACCTCTCTGTCTGCCCATGTGCTTCAAGCCATTTCCACATGGCTAGCTGTACGAGGCGATGCATTTCGAACGATGTGCCATTGGTGTTGATGGAGATGAATGAATAATTTCGCAGGACTGAGATATCCTCTTCAAACCCGTCGCTTATACTAGACTTTGAGGCGCCATCTTCATCGTCATCGCTATAGCTAGTATCGGTATTAACATAGTCACTAATGGCGATCTTTGACTGCGGGCTTCGATTCTGAACTAGGGTATCGGGAATTCCTTGCCGGTCAAAAAAGCTCATAAGCGATAGTAAATCCGCCGCTGATGGTCTGACCGCAAGGATATGATCGAACGATATTTGCCATGTAATTATGATCGAATTCTTCGCCTCACGGTCCCGACGGAGTTGCTTACCATCGTAGTCTAGAAGACTAGTTCTCTTGCGATCGCTCTTCTGAAAGTCCTGGAAGTACTCTCGTACAGAATAACGCGGTCTCCGTCGTAAGATATATGCAGCTGCCTGAACGATAGCGAGTGGCATGAGCTCGAGCGCTTTAAGAAGCTCAGTAGCGACATTGCCATCATTACTGTCGTTGTCACCTCCTCCCAGCTTGTTCTCGAAGAGCGCCAGCGCATCTTGAATGCTCATCGGTTTGACTGTGATAATGTCATGCGGTTCGACTAGCTTCAGGGCCTCATCTTCACTTCGCGTTGTTATAAGAATCGATCCATGTGTACACTGCGGAAGGTATGATACGAGCGGCCGTGAGAACCCGCTTTCTCGGCTGTTCATATGCTCACTAGGAGCGACGAGGAAGCCAGCATCGTCCACATTATCCAGTAGAAGAACCCATTTCCCCTTCTTTTTGTCGCATAGCCAGTCGTGCACGAGCTGGAAGATGTTGGCGGCCGGACTCTGTCGCCCTGGGATCTTGACACGGTTTGCGATATCTCGAAAGCTCTGCTCAAACCGAGCAGTATTGCTTGCGTGGGCCCAGAAGACCCATGTATCCGGCGAGCGATCTCGAGTTCGATAGGCGTATTCGATGGCGAGTTGCGACTTGCTTCACAGCCGTTAACAATCCGTAGTAACAGAATCGTTTGCGCTTACCCGACGCCGCCCAAGCCTACAAGTGCGGTCCGAGATCCTGGGACAGCGCATTTCTGGTGAATCTGCTCAAGTATCGCTCGCTCGACGAAGTCTGTGTCGCGACTAAAGGGTATGACGATCGAAGGGTTGGGTGGAGTCTCTGGTCGTTCTGCCGGTGGGAACGTTATTAGTGCGGGGTCAGCTTGGACCTTTGCGACCTACCAGGAGGGGCGTGATGATGGAACTGAGTATTGACGGAACCGTTGATTATGCCTGCTTGGAAGCCAGAGTTGGCTTCGCGAAACGATATCGTAGATGCCATTAGAGTATTGGTAGAGCAGCTATTTGTGTCAATGTCGTTGGCCATCCTTCAGCCATAACGACCTGCTCCCAGTCAGAGTGACGGCGCTTCCAATGCCTCAGCCTCAGCCTCAGCTTGTGGGAGCACAGACGCCAAGGCGCTGTAAAAAAGGCGCTGTACGAAGTAGTCACTGGCCCTTTTGCCCAAGACAAAATGATTGGATCCATGTACGATTGTGGGTTATGCGGGGTCCGCGTGGCGACCTTGCATAAATCTGCACGCTACAGCCGCCACAGGATTGTTGACGATTTCTTATATATTTGAAGGAACTTAGAGCTCGTGTAAGATATTTTCATTGAGTATGGGATAGTTCAAGCCTGGTGGTGGAGCTGTGGTAGACGAAGTATGTTTCTCTATGAAAGGAGACTTTTTGTAAAACAGGCTTAAGACAACGACATGAACGTGGGTTTTCCAGCCGGAGGCTATTAAGTTATTCGGAAGTGGCCATAGAATAAAGACTATAAAAAGTTATAAGAGATATTGCGTTGTGCGTAAATTTTATGATGGTTGAAGTTAATGTACCGGCTAATTTTTCCGGCACGTGGGGTTTTCCGGCACGCAGGGATGGACATTAAATCAACAGTTCTGATTTTTTTAAGGAAATAAGTATATTTAATACGAGTCTGTATAATAAAGACTAAACGAAAAGGGGGGGGGGAGGGGGTTTCCATCAGGGTAGTATTTTTCAAGCTACAAACAGTATAGCCCCCAGACTGCTATAGTGATAGATGAATGATAAATTTCTATGTCTCGTTCAAGGCAAAGGCACCCAAAGTAAAGCAAAAACAAAACAAAAGAGATGATGACCTATCATGCAATGCAATCGCTCAAGTCCATCGACTTAAGAAATTTAACCATCACACAACTTGCAGTCACAGCCAGAGCCCATGTCAACACCACAGGCATGGTCGCAAATGCATCTCTCATCGTTGATGGGGTTAACGTACTGACAAGCGCAGCATCGCCAGAATTTGTGGTCGTAGTTGAGCATCGAAGCTGATTTCGTGGTGGTGGATCCCATCTTGAATAGATGTTGTGATTGGTTGTTTTTGTGTTTGGGTGAGTTGAAGGTAGTAGTGGTAGTAGTGATGATTGCAGTGTTGTAGTTGAGAGTGGTGAGGAGAATATTCATACTCTAGAACGGAAAGAAAGGCCCCTTTTTATAATCGTATTTCTGCTCTATAGGACTGTTTCTCGTGTAGAAATCTCTGCAGACTGTTTACATTCCTGTTTCTTGTGATGGGAGATATCTCCTAACACTACATGCGGTGGTGGTTTGAAATTGTCGTCCAGTAAACATTGATCTTCGCAGGGCAGCCAATAGGATTTGAGTGTTTCTAAAACGCGATGGTGCCATGTGCCTCCTATTAGTCTAGTCTCATGAGCCTGACAAAGAAAACAACGGGACGGCCGGTGGGATTTACCTCTGTTTATGTGCTTGTTTCAGTAAGTTAACCGAGTTGTTTACTCCTCCTAAAATCTCTTTGTTCAAATATCGTACATTTGGTCGTATCAAAGGTTCATATTCAAAATTTCCATTCAGGGCTAGCGGCCATTGCTCAAGTCTCTTCATATCGAACAAGTAGAGTGGATGAGATGATTCATTTAACAAATACCATCAAGTCTTGCTCTTTATTGCTTTGGGGGCTTGAAGCAAGCAAAATCATGTTAGACCAAGTGTTTTCTTTGCATTCATGGTCAAGGAAAAGACGTGGACTATTGTGCCGCATTTCCGCTCGGAGTTACACTCAAAGTCGAAGGCCGCGGAGCATTCTTCTTCTACCATAGACTAACTAGAACGAGATCGCTCACCTGGGCACCAGCCCCGGGAATAGGCTATCAACACCAACTCTGACTTTCCCACAAGCAGTATACATGATCACGAAGAAGTTCTATCCAATCGGTAGACCCCCGGAAGTGGAACTTTACCCCAGTAGCATCTTGAGGCTTTTGAGAAAGCTGCTTTGAAATACGTGCATGGCTATTTCATGACTGTTATCATGCATATGCTTACCTCGTATTAGTTTTTGAGTAATCGCTACCTCATTATCGACACTGCAGAAAATTACATATTCCGTCACTAAAGTCGGTTTGCATTGCCCATCGAGGGGACTTTGCATCTAGCGGCCGACAATTAATTCGTTGATATTGATGTGCAGCATGGATGACAGAAAAGTCCCGGAATAACATATGAGCCCAAACCACCAATTCAGCTTCCCTTCATATGGCGATCCGGAAGCTAGCCAGAAGTTGCTCCTCGGCAGGGTAAATAGCCACAGTTCGGATGAAATTCCGCCTGACTGTGCTCCGGGACCATGTTGAACTGGATATGAGCCAAAGTGCTTCAGCCGCAACATATTATCCGACCTATGATACCCCATGTTTCGTGAGGTACAAAGCTTATTACCATGTCCTGAACATGGCTCAGTAAGCACAGTAGGATCGTGGGGTGCATGCTGATGGTAACACGATGCCTCGGTGTCACGCCCTCTTTCCGCATTGGGAAACCGTGGAATCATCACGACATCTAAGGATGCAAGCGATGTCTTTAGCGAAAAATCTTATAGTCAGATTGATAGCGGACTTAGAGTCTACCTGCAGTACCTAGGTGGTACTGCGCTAGTTTAGCCAAAGAACCCAAATTATATGAGCTAAATAAGGTAAGTGTCGGTTGGACGAACCTTGCTGACATGTAAGATCGCACAGGGTATCCAGAATGGTATACAGGTTACCCAAAAAAGTATCAACAGGACAAAGTCGTGTTACTAACTCGACCGCCAGTAGGAAGAGCAAGACGACTTATTTAACGTCGTCCAAGCCCCAGAAGTTTGTAAAGTCAAAGCCTTCTCCAGCATCTAACCAGAATATCCAAAGAGGAAGAAAAAAAGCTTTCAAAAATGGGTTACCGATCATATACCGCTGTGTTCCTTCTTCTCACTTACTGCGTTGTTGCAATCGCAGATATCCTTGACAGCCCCGAATTTGAAGGATTATTCCCAAACGACGAGTTCCCCTCCATCCCTGTAAGCATATTCAACACCAGTATCATACACGATCGATCAACTGACACTCATCCAGCCGGACCCAAAAGCATGGGAAGGCGTGAAAGGAGTCGTCGTAGCAGGCAGATCAACCGACCTTGTCGAAAGGCAAGGCGCGGTGTATGTCGCTCTGGCAATCACCCTCGTTGCTCAAAAGGTCTGGTCTGCTGTCAGCTGGGCAGTGGGACTATTCGGCCTCGGAGCGTCAGCTTATGGGCTTGCGAAAGACTGTGTGCAGAAGTATGATAGGTCTGATTGCATCATTGCTTCCATTGGGTTGGTTATCAGTGTCTTCGCCACGGGATATAAAGTTAAATCGGGATTCCGGTATTTCCCCCACAATTCTGAGAACGGACAGAGAATTGGTCTCAATATTTTCCGGGAATATTATTTCTTCGTCTTGACGTTTATCTCTAACAATATCTAGGATTCGAAGTGACGGGCTTGCAACTCATGCCTATTGGGTTGATCCGGAAGAAGAAAAACGATCGTCAGAGGCACACATTCCGCTCTTGCATCGATCACTGAAGGAGTCATCCATGGCGACACAGAACAATGGAACCTGGGAGCGACATGCAACATTCTATTGGGACAACGAAGAATCACACTATCTAATGTAAGTTTCCCACATCGTGCTGAAGCATCGTGTGCTTAACAACTATTTTCAGGTACCGAAAAGCAACAGTCGACGATCTAGGTTACGAAAACGATGGTACATTCCATCATTACCGAATCCAAGACAGTGATCATGTGAAGGATCTTCGTAAGAGAATGGCACTTGGCCATCCCGGTATTGAGAAGCGTCTCGAACAGCGAGCTTATGGCGTCGTGACGGATTATCTCTGGCAAAATGGGTAAGTGACCAACCAGTACTCGGCGCTTCACCGAAGGATTCGCAGGACGTTGATATTTGCATGTAGAAACCAGGATTCCTATAACCAGATGCACGATTCTGCAGACTTCAAGGATATGACACGTAAGATCGATAATTACATGGAGGGCAACAAGCAAGGCGTGTCTTGCTTGACTCCGATCGGCTCAATTGGTACCCATGGTGGGAGTTCTCGCTTCCGTGTGGACAATGGGATTATTGCGTATGGTTGGAATGATAAGCCTTATGGATTTAATGGTCGTGCTGGGAACTGGGCTGAGGGATGTAAGGGGAATAATGTCTAAGAGAGCTCTAATTTGAAGCTTACATCGATGGAGATCAATTGTTTTCCCACGGATTTCAGGGGAGGTTGGCGAGAAATTTCGGAGGTATTTGAGGAACTCTACAAGTCATACAATCATTCAGTAAAATGCCAAGTTCATGATGAAAAATAGATGTTCACTGCGTGGATACTAGTGGATGGAGCAACTCGTGAAGTTAAATGTATCAATAGGCTAACAAGATATTGTGTATAGATGTGAGCAGAGGGGAGTAGGCAGGAGCAGGTGGAGGCAAGAGTCGACTTGAGTTTCATATCATGTCTTCAGAGATTCATGGCTGTATGTATGTAAGTGACCAGGGACACATTATTTCAGTAAACTCGCCTCCACGTTCTCAGCCCACCAAGCCGGGAAGTCAAGAACTTTCTTCCCCAACCTGGCTTGCTCAGCAGCAAATACCATCGCATGACTCCTAATGACCTCCTCAAGACTACATCCAACATGTACTTGTTGAGCCTCTTCCACACTGACACCATGGTTCTTGACCGCATCAACAGCAAGAATGAACTGCCTCGCCAGCCCATCATCGCCACCTCCATGGCCACCACCAGCAAGATGCGGCTTATGAATCTTCGTGGCACCCGTGTTGAAGTCTTGTACAGTGATGGTCTCGCTATCTGCGTAGATCTCTCCATCGTTGCCGTAGAAGTGACTGTAGCGATCACACTGCTTCTTGGTATGTGCTACCATGTGGAAGATAGCCGTCTTTGCTCCCCTGCCAACAAGAGCTTTCTCTGCGTCTCCATCAGCGGTAGGGATTGCATCATTGTCCCATTGCATGGTAACCACTTGGTCGTCATTTACATCGTTATCAGCCTCGTATACGCAACGTCCGAACCAATTCTTCCCCGAGACCTCAGCCTCTGGTGTCTCGCTGGTGTAGTCCTCCGCAAGTTTGACTGTCAGAGCTGCTTCACCTGCTTCAGTCCCTCCAATGGTTATGCATTCCTCAATCTCTGGCAGCACGATGTTGACTGGCCAGAAAGTATTCCCGCTTCCCAGTCCTTTGTTTTCCTTGCCCAGGTATACCTTCTTCGCGGAGTATTTGCATGTTTTTTCTGCTGGGCATGACAAACAGTTTGTTGCTTTACCCGCAGCTTTGGGCTTTCGAGTCTTGCTGAAGTATTGTAGACCGCCTAACGAGCTGACTGTTGTTGGGATGTGTGCGGGATTGGCAGATCCCGGTGGCGGGGAGCAAAGGAGCCAGAGGAGAAGGTCGATATCGTGGCAAGATTTCGTGAGGAGGGAGGGTGCAGTCGTAGATTCTTTACGCCAATTGCCTCTGGTACTGGTCAGTCTGGATCTGCGGAATGAGGCGAGTAGACATACCGGACATAGCTATGTGTGAAATGCCACCACCCCACAGGTTCAGTGTGATTAACAGACATTATATCCCCAATTACCCTGTCCTCGAGCAACAGTTTCCGGAGTAACATGTTGTGTGGACTGTATCTTAGGACATGGCCTATGGAGAATATCTTCGAAGGAATTGCATTTGGCAGATCCGGGAGGAGGGATTTGTATATCGATACACAGTCGTCAAGACTAGTTGCCAACGGCTTCTCACACATGATATGCAGACCAAGAGGTGCAAGTCCAACGATGACCTCCTTGTGCATCTCATCGAGCACGCAGATGAATACGCCATCAACCCCCCCCGGAACAACCTCCCCTCTTGCAGCCTTCGCCCGTCTCTCTTGTTCCCAAGTCAAGAACTGTTTCCAATGCTCAAACTCCTGACCCTCTGACGGCCCAGCCTTGCCCCATATGTATGAATCCCCCAATAGCTTCCGCTTGTATGCAATGGGCTCTGCGACTGCAACGACGATGCCATTTGTAGATTCGCCTGTGGCCCTGGCGTAAGCTGTACCTCGAGATCCAGCTCCGATGATTAGAAGCCGAGGAGGATTCTGGGACATCGCAGGTCGAGGAGGAGCGGGGAGACGGTCGACATCGTCGATTGAGGAGTCTGCGTGTGGTGCCATCGTGAGTTGTTGCTTTGTCGGTTGATGAGGGGCAACTTGGAGGTATTTAGAGATGGAGATACAGCTCCTCAGCCTTGCATATTTGCCCACTCCGGGGTATGTAACGTTACTGGGGGCTATCCAATCACATCGTCCGTATTTGAATGTGTACGTTGCTTGGGACGGCTGTGGTGGAACGTACCGGTGATCGTGGTGTTGTTGCCCAGCTTTCCCGATGACAGAAGTGGGGGTTGGAGTTCTCCGTTTGCTTACCAAATTTCAGCCTCAGGCTCAAAGGCGAAGTGTACCAAAAATGAACAATTTCCACCCCATACACTGAGTTGGAGATAGTAAGAGCGGGCAAAAGTTAAGGGTTATATCAAGCTCTTTTGTTTTAGTAACACACGCATGAACAGATAGCAGTACTCAAGGGTTGTTTTGTTTTGTTCGCTTAGCCGCTAAACTGGACTGGCTCTCGCTTAGCCTGTACCACTCCGCCCGAACTCGCACACTCCTCGGAGCTCCTAAACTTCATCAAAAGATATCTCAACAACCGCAAAAGCAAAATAAAATCTGCAAACTGCGTATGTATAACCGACCCAGACGGGACTAGCGTGGAATGTCAGCGCAATACTGACTAGGGCAGTCATAGTACGAGCTTACCTCGAACCCGCAATCTTTGCCACCGGAAGACAACGCGTTACCATTACGCTACCAGGCCGTGACTTTATCAAAAAAGCGCTTATCTAGGTACAATCAAACAATACAAAAATGCTAGGTAATTGTGGCAAGGAACGGCCCTCAATTAGCCCGCTACTCATTTCACCACCTAATCCGCTATCAACAAATGCAGAACATGATGTCGAGATCCCTCCGCCAAATAAATAGCCATATCTTCAGCACAGAGGAAAATAATTAGAAAGATCCTCTGGGACATTGAATAGCCGGCAATTAATTATCCAATCCAATTCAATCCTATCTGTTTTGTATGTTACGAGATAAGAGGGGCACGAATTACGGCCAGAGAAACTTTAGGCCATCAAACTACCCCGCACCTGAATATCAAAACTGGCCCTGAAGCTTTTCTTCTTGATCACCTTGGGTTTTTACGACTATACAAACACAAGTACCACTCTTTTAGGTAGGGAGTCATTTTATTAGTCAAGACGCATTTTGAAATATCTGACATTTCCTCGATATAACCAAGGGAACAAGTGCTCCCCGCATCAGTGTAGCCCAAGCAGCCCCACCACCAGATTCCCAGGAACAAATTTCAAATTCCCTACATGGTAATGCGATTCATATGTTGCGAAACTCAACTATACTATTCAGTCATGAGTAAGTAAACCGTATACCCCCGGGGAAAATCTTATGAGATATAGTCTGGTATGACGCTTCTACAACTTAGTTTCGGACATTGGACGAGGGGTAGGTTCAGGGGCTCGGTAATAGAAATGTGATGCGACCATGATCATAGACAATACATATGGAGGACTTTACTAGCGTCAAAAGCCTCTCAGCTTATAACGTCTTCCTCCACGGCTAATCATTCGTTATTGTCTTTGGTGATCTGATGTTGGTGGGGTTTGGTTTAAAAACTGTCTTGAAGCACACTGAAGGACGAAGGTGCCCTAACATAGCAATCACCGTAACTTCAACACAAATCACGTTTGCAATGAAAGAATGAAATCAATTTTGTAGTAATCAATCTGTCTAAGCATTTGCTTTTTGATGAGTTCCAGAAAAGCTCATCTTCGCGCAAAGTCGTTTCATGCGCATTAATTTGCCACTCCGCACCCTCCCTCCTGGACTGATTACTGGTTCATCTGGGCTCATCCCATCGTCCGGTTGAAATAATGATCGCCTGAATTCCAAAGCTCATTTAATTCCGCCCAAAAAAAACGCCTTTTCTGTCATTAACTGGTTAGTAAATGGATGGCGATAAATGAACGTGCGGAGTCTCATCCCTGGGAAGAGGGAGGGAAGGCTGAAGGCATCAGCGTAATCGCCGTGCTCGTTGAGAAGTTGCCCCATCTAGGTCTCTCGTCTGTCTCTCTTGCCTTCCATGACATATGCTGGCTCCGCAGGGTCCATATTCTGCGTGGCTGTCTTCGTATTGGCATCGACATGCGTTTCCTGTCAAGAGATCCCATCCTGTAGATTGTTCAAAATTGGGACTTCTAGTGTTGGTTTACCAGCACTCAAGTAATCCGCTGAGTTGATAAGTTGATGAGCCTATTGAGCAGTAGACATTGAAAAATCCTTGGGGTTGACCAAGGCCTTCTCAATATTCTCACTACTCGTACCTCCTACCATCGCCGTAGCCTCCACTCTCACTCCAATCAGGCTACCAATCACAGGGTTTTCCTCATCCGCCAAGCCTCCTCCGCCAAAGTCTCCTCCCAAGCCCTTGACAAATTTGATTGTGGCAGTATCCTCAAGAGCTACTCCAGAAGAGCAGATGCGCTGAAGCTTGCATAGCTCTGAGTGACCGAAAGGACCTCAGTAGACATTGACCAGAGCCTATCGGATGATCATGTAGTTGTCTAGCTCGTTCATATCAACCAGTCACTTTTCAAAACACTCGACGACCTGTTGTGGAGCCATCAGCTTTAGAGGAGTGGCACGCTCTCTGTCTGCCTCTGCTTCCGCCTCAACCCATCGTTAACTACCTTGATCAACAGGCTCCGCCATGTTCATTCCTCTTCCGCTGGTACTGACCATTCTCTCTTTCTGAGTGGAAGAAGCTTTTTGACTTCCGCCAGCACGGGTACATGGACTATCTCTCGGAGTATAAGTGGAATCGAGCACCTTCTGTTTCTTGGCTAGAAGGAGATGCTCGCTGCTAGCGGAGTTGCTTAGACGCGTCGACTCTAAGATTGTGATATCAGTTTCGTACTCCATATCAAATGAGTCAGCAGTAAAGAACCAAAAAAAGACTTAATTCAAGTATCACGCTGGTCATGCGATTTTTTAATCTCACTTTCCGTGACCTCCCCCGCGCCCCCAAATCTTAATCTGCGTGTCTCCTGCGGCCATCGACGGGCGGCTTTGACCATCGTATAAGCCCTCCACCTCTGCCTCCTCCTTCACCTTCTTGAGTGTAAATCTTTCCATTTCGAAGCGGCTGGATGATGAAAGATTTATCTTCGATGGCGTTGAGAAATGATGTGACCTGATACAATGGAAGATGGATGGTGATGACAATCGGCTGTATGCGAAAGGCAAGAGAATTAGGACCAGAGCAATCCACGGCATGGCGAATTTCGGGAGACTTTGCACACCAACTTAGCGTCTGAGCCGACAGAAAAGTGGCGGTAGACATCCCTCGTGATTTTTCACCTATTAAATGAGCTCCACATCTCGCATTCTTAGCTTACACTCCCCCACAAGTCACCCTCGACTGGGGCATCAGCTTGCTATGCTGATTACATTCAGAAAGCCACATCATGCCACTTACGGTCGGCAGCACCCTAACATACCTTGGCACTCGGCCAAAACCCATGACTTATTCGGGCTCGACATCTTTTGGGTCTGCAGCCAAGAAGAGCGATTTTCCAGCCGTGCACCAAGCGGGAGAATTCGGGAGGTTTTTTGCACCGGCGTGATCTTATCTAATATTATCTCAAGATCTTATAAGATGGTTATCTATTTGATCAATAACTAAATCGCAAAAATTAGGGGTAGCGCAGATGGACATTAATTCAGCTGTAAGAAACCTTGAGGTTGGTCAGCGATAGCTATTTTCATGCAGCGCAAGAAGCACATTCGACGTGGATCTTTACCTCAACTCAACATCAAACACAACCCACACTTATCCGCCCGGCATTCCCACCGCTGCAAGTATCTTCTCTTCACAGATGTAAAATTCTTCAAGCCACATCTTACGGGGGACATATCACCTCCATCTGATAAGATGACAACTCAAAAACCCGTGTTAATGTCTTGGTGCCAACGCTTGGCGCCAAACATACTACTTCCAAGTGGGTATCGTGAAAGCATATTACAGGCTGAACGTCGTAGCAAAGACGAATGAATTTTTGCTAGTGACATTGGCTTCCAGTTTCCTGTTGTTGTGTCTGCGATGTCGGGGTTGCTACGGAGTTTATCGAGGGGCTGTGTGTTGAAATTGGGGAGGCATTTCTACAATACTGGGAAATGGTGGAAAGTTTAACCCACTGTGTGGTATTGGCACCTTTGTGAGTTGAAAGGTACTGTATAAGAAGCATGTCTTCCCTTCTTTATTTTCATTTGAGTATTTTTATGCACCTATACAATTCTTCTTTTCCAAGATTGGCGTTTCTCGATTAGTAACCAGACATTGTACCATGGCGGAACCTACTCCTACCCCAAATCTGGAAACAACAAAGGATGCTCAATCAGTTACCATTAAAGCCGACAACGCGGCCTCCATCACACCCAGCGATGACCGTCCTATCGTACCTCTAAAATGGAAACTTACATCAGTCTTCATGTGCTGCCTCATCGGCTTCGGGGCATCATGGTCAGCACGACTGACCTCTTCGATGAAGAGCACAATCAAGCGGGAGCTCAAGATTAACAATACTCAGTTTGCGCTTTTGGAGGCTAGCGAGGAGTTTATGGTGACGGCTCTGATGATGATATCGGGCATGGTTACCGACCGGATTGGTGGTGCTGGTAAATCCTCTAGCCGCTCTGGGACAATCTTGGCCTTGATACTTGAGCACTGACAAGGATTATAGGAGCAATGCTGTATGGAAATCTGATCATGACAGCAGGAGGTTTCGTCGTAGCTGGGGCAGCGACAGGAAAATCATACAAACTGATGATCCTTGGACGAATCATCGCCGCGTTGGGAGACATCGCCACGCAGATCGCTCAATACAAAGTTTTCTCGTCGTGGTTCCCACCCAGTGCTGGTTTTGCAACCACACTTGGTCTTGAGCTTGGAATCACCCGTATCGGAGGATTTCTTGGAAGTTCTACAGCCAATATTATCGCCAAGGTACTTTTCCCATTCCTCAAACCTTGATTATTCATGTTGGAAGTAGCCCTCTCACACCGCACAGAATACTGGCAACTTCGCCTGGGTCTACTGGATATCCGTTATCGTTAGCATTTTCACAAACGTCTGCACGCTGGTCTTTTACTTCTTTACGAAAGCTGCCAACAAGCGATTCGCCTCGTCCCCTGACCCAGCTACAGGCGAGGTGCTAACCGAGAACAACAAAAAGTTTGAGTTCAGAAAAGTGTTGCAGCTACCGTGGGTGTTCTGGACCATCATGATCTTCTCAATGGTGCAAACAAGTTGTTCAAACGTGTTCAGTCAAAATGCAACTGAGTTGGCGGAGGTAAGGTTTGGTATCGACGCCGTGGAGGCGGGGTGGTATGCGTCCTTGTCACAGTATGCAGGTATGTGACACGCTGTCTACCTTATCACAGCCCAAATACGAATAGAGCTGACAAACTCAAGGATTCTTCCTCAGTCCCTTCATAGGTGCTTTCATTGATATTTATGGCAATCGTCTAACCTGCATGGCCGTCTGCGGCACTGGCATGCTCCTCTCTATGGCCTTGATAAATTGGTCTACAACTACAGGCGGTGCAGCTGCATCCTACGCCACTTATGCCATTTTCAAATCCTTCGGGCCTACAACAATTATTGACGGGATCCGCACTTGCATGTGGCACCAGAGTGTGTTCGGCAGTGCGTACGCCGCGAAAGTGACCATGAACAACGCGTAAGTCCCTTCATTCAACTCATTAATAACACAGGCTAACATTATGTACAGAACCAATATTCTCATCCGGATCATCACCGGCGTCATCCAAGATGCCGACAATAATGCCTATGACCGCGTAACAATCGTCTACGTCTTCCTCGCCACGGCCTCAACAGCAATCTCGCTCACCATGGTCCTCGCTTCTTTCTATGCCACCGACCTTCGCATCCTGCAATACACACGCAAACAGCGCATTGCTCTGGGACAATTCATTAATGAGCGGAAGGAAAAGTTCCATGGCGTCAACGGAGGCATAAACCGGTTGGTCAGTAAGGTGTGCATGGGTGCGCTAGGAGTTTACGTGCTGGGAAGTTGGGCGGCGTACTTTTGGGGGATTGCAACGGGAAATAATGGATAGGCCACGGATTGTCTGATATGGGCGACTAAAATGATATACACCTGAAACAGCATATTCAATTCATTACCTCGATTTTCCTCCTTGTGAACAACCACCCCAACTTCTTGAACGGGAGAAATCTGATATTAGCACCAATAATTTATTGTAGGTGCCCGAGATTTCATTAACCAAGCCTTCGCCGGAGCTATGCAACACGGGAATCTTCCGGTTAATTTCCTGTATAACATACCGATGAGATGGGATTCTAGAAATCGTAGCTCTTGTTTATTTCCGGCCGTCCTCCGTTAAGTGGTGCATTTTTGAACGTAGCATCGAAGGTCAGCACTCGACCCCACCACTCGTTGTATTCTTGTCCACACTGCATGGTTGTCCACATATTGGCGAAGGATATATCCAATCATGACTGCCAATTCCTACCCCTCATTTAGGCACATCTGGCAATTCTCTTCGGGCCGAATACATTAGTTCAGTATTTATCGACATCGTCGGCCAAGGTGACAGGACAACCAAGACCTCCATCAAAACTCATAACTCAACACACGCCAAGCCACTAACACCGTGTGTATAAATCATTTGTATTCATTCAGGATGGCACATATCTCTCAGATCCAAACAACCGACGGAATCTCCTGGCACGTCGAGCAGAGTGGTTCAGGTCCACACATTGTCCTCATTCCATCCGGCGAAGGGGACTGTCATGCCTTCGGCGCCCTTGCGAAACTTCTATCACCAACATTCACAGTGACGACCTTCGATATGCCCGGGTTCTCTCGCACCGTCGCTCCGACATCCGCTCTAGAGAAGCTATCTCCAAAGAAGGGCGCGGACCAGATCGTGTCTCTAATGGATAAGCTTGGAATATCCAAAGCGACGATATATGGAAGCAGCTCTGGAGGATTGTTCGCTCTTGCAATGTTGCAAAGCTACGAAGAGCGAGTCGAGAGGATCATCATTCACGAAGTACCGATGACAGTGATTGACGGGATTCGAGATTGGGAAAAGCTACCACCTTCGGAGGATGGAACGATCGTCAAACAATGCCAGGGACTGTTTGCAAATGTCATGAACGAGGATGTTGCAGCGTGGGAAGGCCTCGGTCCTGAGTATCACAAGAGGTTAGAGAAGAACTTTGTGACTTGGGCAAAGACCTACGTGCCTGTTGTGGACGAAGCGATATGGGATAAGGAGGAGTTGGGGGCGAAGAAGGGAAAGATTAGCTGGACTTTGGGAAGTTTGATGCCGTTGGGGATTTTCTATGAGAATCTGATCATTGCGACGGAAGTCGGAATCGCCATCAAGATTCTGAAGTGTAAGCACTTCCCGTACGTGAGTATTCCGGGAGTTCTGGCAGACTACATCCGAGACTGTTGCAAGTGATCTGTTTCGTGGTGGATGCGAGGGTGATGTTGGGGCTACGGAGACTTGGGGGTGTGTAGCAATCCATATCTTCAGATGGATGGGTTTGGAGTAAAATTAGTGGATTTCGGACTTCAACGGAGTTGAACCATTCTTACATTTTCATTTATCCGACCGAACAACCACAGCCTGCACAGTATTACTCTGCCCATAGAAAGCAGAATATTGAAAGCCAAAGATATCAATGTGGTCGGCGACTTCCAAGTTCGAATTTACTCCAGAACATATGCTTACATTTCTACATCTCGCGCGCCATGCTGTCGGATTTCACATTAATTGTCGGCTTCTCTTTGCCGGATTCTCACGACAATTGGTTGCCTTTTCCTAGAATCTCACGCCCTGTCGTGCTGAAGTCGACATTGCTTACTTAACCGCATTCGAGGTTAGGCTAGTGGGTAAGAATTATCGCGCCACATAATCATTAAAGTGACCAATTGTATCCCCGCCATCGTTCCAAAATCCCCAATTGACAAGCCCCGCGCCCTGCACCATGACATTCCCATGACAAACCTCGCCAAAGCGGAACAAGCTTTATGTACCAGGAGGCCTTAGCTTGACAATTACAATGGGTACTTTTGTTTCCTACAAGGCGTGAGCACCGACATCGCCATTGGCAGAGTATTGGGATGACTCTACTACCTGAAGCGGATTTTGATTTGTGGCCTTACGATGACTGCGACAATGGCTTTTCACTTCCGACAGATCTGGTATATATGCACGTCGTCTATCGTTTGAGCTTCAATACTACATAGGTACTTTTGATATCACCAGCTCAGCCATCATCTTCAAGCCTTTGCATCTCAGCTATCGCAATTCTACCAACCAACGTTTCTATACTTTGGACCCCAAAATCAGCCTCAGCTTAATCAAGCGTTTACCAGGAATCAACGACTCCCAGTCCGTTTCATTGTCGTGATTTTTTTTTACAACAAAGACCACCGCGAAACGAGCATAAAAGAAGAGGAACTCCCCCTTCATTCCCCCCTCATCACTCAACAACCATCTCAAAACAACTGCAAACCCTCAACACACCCTCCAAACATCAACAAAATGTCTTCCACGACCACATCCAAATTCCTCAGCGAGAAAGACTACTCGAGTCTTGCAAGCGAAACACCAAAGTCATCCTTCGATACAAGTCGCACGTCCCAGTCCGCAACAAAGGACTCGTTGATTCGCCGCATCGGGCGAGGCATCAAGAAGCACGCGAAGGAGCACCACGAGAGTGTCAACGGGGCATTCTACGCATACTATGGACAACCGATCCAGCCTCAACGGGTCGTCATTGAGAGCTCCAAGTCATCGAAATGAGAAGGAGGATTCGGAGGAGTGGAGAGAGTGTGAAGCGGAGAGGATTCGTGGGAAGGGAGTAAGAGGATTGGATTGTTTGGGGTTTGGGAATTCGATTTGGCTGCTTTTATTCACAAAGAGGTTGGAGCGTGAAGCGTGGAGTTTGGTGCTATAATGTTGGAGTGTTTGGATATTGTCTAGGGAGTCTTAATCAGAGGTTTCTTTGGTGTTCGGAAATATACGAAGTCTTGTAATCACACAACCACATTTCAACCCCAGTTAATTTAAGTGGGATGACTCGCTGTTGAACTGGATGGATCAATTATTAACGACTACCCATGACTAATACCATTAAATTCGAAACATCTGGAGCTCTCAAACTCATCACAGCATCCCATCCAGCAGCAGTCACGATTTTTGGCGCCAGTCCTGCTGAGAATACCTCACCAATGAGCCCTTATTTTCCTGTGCAGCCAGTTGAACCTCCAACGGTGGTATCGTTCATTCCAGCTGGATCTGTAGAGTACAGCCATAGATTAAAAAAAGCCTAGTGGCACTTTCTTCTGGGCGATCAATGCATCGTTAACTGTTCCGATAAGACAAGTTGGCGTTACGGCACTACGATATATTTGACACGAGCTTTTTACCTACTTAGATGAATTCTGAGTAATCTTACCTTTTCCGTGCAAATGCCTTGATTTCCTACTGTCCACAAAGGTTAGATCGAAGGTCTGAGATGCCGCATCAGGAAACCCTCTCCCAGCCAGGACCCAGCTCCATTGAACAACCCCTTGAACTTAGTCTCTGCAATTTTCAAATATCCGGGAACAGAAGAGTCTTGGTAACTCGCTCTCAGGAACTTTTTTGAAGAACCTCCGGCTGAGAAACTGCCGGTTGTCTCAGGACTGGGCGGCCCCTTCCTACCACCAACAGCGGTAACGTATGGGCAAGCTCCAGGGATGATATGCATGGTCTTCGTGAAGCTTCCGGTGTATCTGTACAAGTCAGCCGCATCCTGAATCACCGGTCGCTACCAGCATGGAAATTCCTCTGGCGCCAAGTGCACCGAATTGAGAGCAGACGTGCTGGAAGTAGCCGTTTGGGAGACTTTGCTCATATTCGCCGAATGAGGTGGTGATGGTATGTAGTAGTTTTTCTTCGGGGAGAGCAAGCCGAGGGTATTACTCCACGTCCGCTTCCAAAGCGGCAGCATTTATTTGTGATATTTGTTGGTACTCGTTGATCATCATATGCCCCTTTAGAAATATTTGGTCATTATCATCTCGAAAATTAGAATTGACCGAAGCTGTCATGTCGGGCCTTCCGTGGTAAAAGAATATTTGCGAGGTCTTCCATGCCATCCTAGCGAGGGACTCGCATTGGATAATCCATTTACAGATAGAGGTGTAGACCGCATGGATAATAGTTAGTCAATACCCCCCCCTTTTGAATCCACCGAAGATGGAATGTTTCACCATCGAGTCTTCTTCGTGGACAGAACTAGAGATAGAGTGTACCAACTAATATGGGACGAATCTCGCTTGCCAATGGCAACAAACTAAGCGAGGAGAAAGGGATTTTTCCCCCTCAGTCGAACTCACCACAACACTTTCCCCAACCATACATTTCCCCAACCATACATTGGTGGAGAGGTTGACCGCCGGATTCGACCTGTCGCTGCGTGGTCGTAACGAGACGAATCAAGTACTCGAGTACTTGGGCTAACACCAAAATCTTACCCTTTAGCGGGGCTGGTGCTGCAAGCTTCATGCAGCCAGCTGTGCCTCACAGGGATTCAACTGGAGCGATCTCTACAACGAGGTAGTATCCGGCCATGTGAACGAATCATAGACTATGCTGAAATGCAGCCACTTGGCAATTTGCCAAGCTGAAATTTGTAGTTCGCATGTCAAAACTTATATAGACTGCTCAGTTCTCAGGCTTTCTTTGACCTGGTTCCTAATTCTTTCTGTACTTTATTGTTCGTGTTGCACAAAATCTTGTGAGAGCATTTTCCAAATCAAAATGGTCGATGTCGTTTCAATTGTTCTAGCAGCCGTTTCCCTCATCGGCTCTCTGGTCGCAGCAGCCTTCACGGGATGGATAACATGGTTCATTGATGAAGTTCGGCGGCGGGCTGACGCCAAAAAGCTTGTCGCCAAATACCACGACCCTCTCCTCCTAGCTGCCCTCGACCTCCAATCACGGCTCTTCAATATCACGCAGCAAGGTCTACTCCATCAAGTGGAGAATGAAGAAAAGAGTGATTTGATCTATGTCTATACGGCCTTTCTCTTCGGTCAATTTCTCTCTTGGACGTATATCCTGCGACGGGAGGCGCAGTTCTTGAGATTCTCGACGCAGAAGAATAATCGGCAAATGGCTAGGACTTTGGAGGCTATCACACATACGCTCTATACGGATGAGAATCATGGCGAAAGGCCATTCATGCTTTGGAAAGGACAGCAGATGGCGATAGGGGAGGTAATGACGAGGGGTGATGATCAGTTGTATTGCATCGGTTATTCAACATTCTCGACGGAATACAAAACCAAGCCTGAGTTTCGTCAGTGGTTTATTCCAATCGAAAGAGGAATCCAGGATTTGGTGCATGCGGGGAAGCACAGAGACCGATTGCCTACGTATCGGCTGAGACGGCTACAACATCTGCTGATCGATTTGATTTTGATTTTGGATGAGGATGGGCAAGGGGAGGGAAGGACGACAAGGGGTTATGTGGATGCGGCGTCTGGTTGTAAGTGCAACGGCTGTTTGACTAGCATGTCACGACCACAGAGGCAGGAAGCAAAAGGACAGGTCGGGGCATGATTGTGGAGGGATCGAAGGGTGGCTTTGTGGCGGAGGCTTCAATTTCAATCTATTCTGTGGTCCTTACTGGCTTCTCATACCCCAACCTGCATGCATCACACTGCGAGCTTTGATTCTGAATTGAAAACAGACTTTTATTGCTCTATATTATATCCGTTGCTTTGAAGTAGTGGGGGAATTTCGCTGCATCCTAGCTCACTATGATTTACAAGTGCTTTGTTGAACTTGACGTTTAAGGGCTGTATTTGAAGAAGCGGAAGCTTTTCACTCGCCCCTCAGCCCTCGTAGATTTTCAGCGAGACTCGTTTGAATTCGCTAAGGCTCGTCAGCTCGTCCTCCGATCTCACCACACTGTTCCTAGACTCGCCATATGCACGGGTTTTGGGACGTAAAGAGCACCAAATCTATTGGAGGCGAAGTGCTCATGCACGTGCAAGAGGTGTGGATGCTGAAAGCTTTGGACACAGCGACCTAGGCAAAAGTCAGCTTCTTCCTCGTGTCAGGGGCTCCTTCAACTTACCACTTCAGTTCAGTTCTCATACGACTCTCTAAGCTTGCACCACTATTTTAGGCCAAAGATTTCTGCATTCTCCTCAATGAGCTCTTTTGGGAAGCATTCTGGAAACTCTTCATACAACTCCATGAGTTTGGCGACATCCTCGCCTATTGTTTTTCTGTGGTCCGTGGACCGCTTTCTTCTCCGTTGGAAATCGGCGAAGATCAGATCCGCAGAGGCACTAGTCGAATACCTGGATTTCTGAAGATCTTTGATATGGAACCGCATTTGTTTGATGCGATGAAGGTAGTTACCAATTTGCTCGCGGGTGAGAACCAGCAGCTGCCATTTTTCTGTTTCCGCTTCAAGAGCCAAGTCTCGCAGCTACCGCGGCTCAATTAGATTCACCACGGCTAGTAACACGATTTCCTTCTCATTTTCTGTCTTTTCCTAGATCTCAATTCCTCAAGTCCGTCAACTCGCTTTTGCGGTAAGTTGACATATTTAGACCGCCAAGGTATTTGTCGCCCTATGTATTTCATAGTTAGAGCTACGTGATGTTTGTCGGTAGAAAGTGGGGACTTACATAGCGCACATGTGGCTACAGCTTGAGTACACGATCGTACAGGCTCTAAGATTGCCGCCTAGTCTGTCTCTGAGTCTGCCTTCGGCGCTGGATAGGAGTTGATTTCTGCTAGTTCCATGTTGGCTATTCGATGAACGTTTCTAATCGAATGTCAAGCTACTCAAATACGCATGGTCAGCGGTGTCAGCGATTTGTCATTCAAAAGGAGTTAATGCTGGTGGGCAATGGCTCACCTCAAGCAAGTTGACGGTGAGTAGAACCCCCAGAGGAGTCACTGATGGGGAGATGGAGCTCGTTGAAAAGCAAGTTCGTACTGAATAGATCGGGACTCTGGCAAAGTCTGCGTCACAGTGATGGAGTGATTGAAGTTGGTATTTGTTGTTGATGAGCCGAGAGTAGTGCGGCTAGTGCTACAACAAGGTGGAAGATGACTTAGGCTGAAGTTACTCCGTAAAATGTAGGTTTGATGTAAGGAAGGTTGAACTATGAAGTACTAGACTGAAGACTGAGATTCCGTAAAGCAGGGAGAGAGATGAAAGTGAGAGCCGACGGGGGAGCATGGATCCGCAATTCACTCTCCGGCAATTCAGGACAGGGGACTCTCAGAGTTGTACTGTTAAACCTTGAAATTCTTTCGCACTTGTCCATCTATGTTTTCACGCCATTTAAGATTTGAATCCAATGCTACTTCCCCATCCGCAGCTCGTCGAAAAGTCAAGTAGATGGCAGCACCTGGCTCAAGGAAACACAAATCGGTCAGACATATAAAAGCGGCCTTCCGTACCAACTTCGTTCTGGGTCAACTAATTTTAAAATTAAATTGCTTTTATTTGCCTCGGCTGAATCATGCTGTGGACCCTGCAACTCCGTCCCATGCATCTGCCGCCTCGCATGAACTGTGAATCCGAGGAAGAATCATAAACGCTTTTTGAAGATGTCCAAAAATGAAGGACGGAAAAGAAACAATGCAGAATATGGTTTGTCCCCTCCTCCGCAATCTCCCCTCTCACCAAGCCATAATTAACGCTCAATTTTCTTCTGAGTTGTTCCTGTATTGCAAACAAAACGAGGGGAAATCCATGCGGAAAACAGTAGAGCGATTTATGCCCAGAAGAATTGTCAATTCAAGAATGTCCAGATATAGACGGAGGGTGGAGTGGATGCATGACTTGAAACCCATACCATATGATCAAGATATCAGCAAAATTGGGTGAAGTTAGGAGGACTTTTGGAGGCAGTTGAAAGTCGAAGGCAGCCGACGCCCTGCCGCTGCTGTATAGCTCAGTTAAGGAGTAGGGGTATATCTCCGTGAATCTGGAGAAAGAAAAGAATTCGGTAAATGCGGGATGTCACCGCTGACTAAAGTGGTGAACAACCAGTCGATTTTCTTCGAGTCATGCACCTCCCCCCCCGCCGACAAGGCCGAATGTTAACTGGTTGGCTAGGAGCTAGAAGAACGAAAACTGAGGAGCCAAGGGTGTATATGATGGTGGGATGATCCAGGAGGGGGTGGAAACTGGTCCGTAAGTTGCCCATTTCTGCTGTAAGTTCTAGAATTGGACCCAATTGCCACCAGAGACCCGAGACTTTGCTTCGACGATAGTGTCTTGAATTAGGGCATCAGATGGAGCCTGTGTGATGATCGTTCTGTTGTTGTGAGCTTCTCCCTGGACGACCGTGGGGTGAGCTTCCGGAGAGGGAGTTGATGCTGGAGAAAGTTGAAAGTGAGTGCGGTCGAACAGGCGAGACTTTCAACAGAGTCCGTAGCAAAGCGATCTTGGTGTATTAAACTGTTCTAGACCGATCTCTTCTTCAGAAGATTCTCAAAGAACGAGAAACACCGTAGAGGATGATCGAGGTGGGGTGGAGAACCAATGGAGTTGAAACTGGACTGCGAAGTGGCTTGATCGCGCGTGCTTGCCAAGGGTAGAAAGGAAGAAAGACGGGAATCTCTGTATGAAAGAGAGTCCATATAAAGGAAAGAAGAAAGCTGTCAGAAACAAAGAAATCAGTAATTCGCTCTAGTTATGGTGAATGACAAAGAGTCTCAGCCCTGCGCTGGGAAATCCAATACCAAGACAAATGTCCCTCTAGACTTTCATGACATATAGTATAGGACTCTATGGCCAATTAACCTGAGAAGTTCTTGGTCAATTCAAAGAAGTGAGAGAAGAATCTTCAGTTTGTAATAGAAAAAGAAGACCCTAACGGCTTTCTGGGTACATGAGGTAAATACAGCATTGACTTTAATCGCCATCTACAAACCATGGTCATTCTCTCCCCTGGGCTTCAGTGCTGCAAATCGAGCCCGATAGAATTCCTTGTATCACCAAATCATATCTCCCAATAAAATGAATTTTTATAACGGGCTGGGTAGTTACTGGGTTGCAAATGTCACTTTGTTGACGGCAATTTAATTTTGGGGATCTTATGATACATTGATGCGTACTTTGTGCCCTTGAGGCCTACCCCCATGCCAACTTCCTATGAAGTCCCAGCTGGATCGTCCCCAACACCTTTCTCTGCAGCATCAACTTCAGCCTTGTGTCTCTTGATGATCACGTAAACATTCTCACGAAAAGAGTTGTTCAACGCCTTTCCCAAAGAGATGCTCAGGTGGTCAGGGAGATTCTGATCGCTCAAAGCAGCCAACATCTTTCCCCGAAGATCATTATACCGCTCCTTCTGGAAGAAAATGACCTCATTGAGGAAGGGCGGTATGTAGAGGACGAGATTCTGGAAGAAGTTCTCTGGTCCAACGGAGACTTTACTTTCCTCCACTTCATTGCCGTCCTTGTCCTTAACACCCGCAATCCAAAACGGCGAGCGTAATGACTGTTGCAACAGCATGACTTGTTCGAATAATCCACTGGCACCATGTGTACCTTCCGCTTTTTTGATATCTTCTTCGAGGCTCTTGATTATCCTTTCTCCAAGCTTGATCTTCTGATTGAGATGTCCCACTTGATTGGCTCTTATATTGCGAAGAATCTTCAGCCGGGCTAGTCGTTCCTCGAGTGTGCTGTATTGTACACGGAGCTCTTCCAGTCTCATCTGGTTATCTGGGGCTGCCATAGATGAGTGATCATTCGAGGAGTCAAGTGATTTTTCACTATGTTTTCGCTATAGATCCGCATATCAGTACACGAACGAAAATAGCTGCAGGATTAATACCTCTTGAGCTCTGCGGACACATCTCTCCCTCTTAGCCACTGTAGCAAAATCTTCAATCGAATGCCTTGCAAGGCGCTCGAATTGCTCGACATCCTCTAGAAAACTACCCATCGCACGCATCCAATCGAGTTGTTTGATGACAGCTGGTTGAGACAGCAATTCGCGCGTCCGATCGAATTGAGCCAGTGTGTTCTCCGCAGAGTCTAGAAAGTCTTCTGCAACTTGGACTCGTTGCTCAAGTCTTTCGAGCTTTGGGGTGAGGTGGTTGTCTTTCTTGTTCTCAAGGAGCGCCTGGTCCGTTTTGATGGATTGGATTTCGACATTGGCCCACTTGACTTGAGCTTCGACGCGCATGATCTCCCAAATCAAACCCTTAGTCTTGTCATTGTTAGCAACCCAAAGTCGAACCACGATAGTGTAGTGTCACTCACCTCCATTTCTCCCCCTTTGGTTTGTACACTGCCTCCTGATTCTGTCACATCAACTGGCGGCGCGGAGGCTGTCAGATGTTAGCTGACAGGCCAATGTTGAACTCAGGAAACCTCACATTCCATATTTTCTGCAGGTGTCAGATTGCCACTGCGTTTCTTGGTTGGTATTCTTGGTGGCGCAAGACCGTTTCCAGATGGCCCTGCTTTAGATCGGTGGAGAAAACACGACCGACGAATCGATATGTTTTGTGGGAACAAAATGAAGTATTAGGTTGAGACTCGAGGCTAGTGAGAAGAATTATCAATCAGCATTGAAAGGGAGATATGAGGTTGCTGATGACTTCACCTTTTCGATTTCACGACAATGTTCGAGGGCCTTCGGAGATAAGCGGCCGATGCTGTAAACATTTCTTAAGCGAGATCCACCAGCACTATGGACTTTATTTCCGCTCAAAAGTGAAATCTCCGTGCATTAGAATCTCACAATCTTATTTATCTTTGAGAAGAAAAGTTCTAAGTCATAGTCAGGACATCGCAGTACATTTGACAGCTATCTACCTTCAGTTTGGCTTGCAATTCAAGACAGTGCTAGGATCAGGAAACTGGAAGCTCGAACTTTAGATACATGTACCAATCAGGTTTTCCACCACCCTCAGCACAATATCAAACGCAGGATGCAATCTCGCAACAGGTATACAATATCCAGACAATACTGCTTAATTGCTCATCATCAACCAGTTCCTCAAACCCTCTAATAATGCAAGAGCTTTGGCGCAACCGTGTAGCGCATGTCAGACCAAGTAGAAGATATGCATTCTGTCTCGTCGAACGGAGGGAAGCTATCAGGAAGCTTGGTCCACTCTCTGTGCCAATCCATTGTCTGATATTCCCTGCCCAGATGCTCAGGCTGCTCAGGAACAAGCTTCTCAAGGCCCGAATGAAAGGTTCAAGAAATTGGGTGTTGAATCGCCTAGAACGCCGAGTGGTAGTCATAAACCCCTGCAAATCTGGATTTCCGTCCTTGTTACGAATTGGGACTACCTTCGAAGCTCCTCGAAAGACCTGATCTATCAAATACTCCAATCCCCTCGTTCTGATATCAAATTCATCGGCCCCGACAGTCTTGATTATGTGGAGATTGTCGTACAGAAGTTGAGCATAAAGTAGATGCTCTCAAAGTGGTTGAAACGTTGTCTAATTCTGTACAGGAGGCTTTGTATGCAACTGATTATATACAGGAATAGGGGCTGCTAACTCAGCGTTGAGCCATGCTTAGCCTCATAGTGCTGAGGGCTCGTGCCTGTACAACAGAAATTGTGTAGGCGACTACGAAAATGTGCAGAATCTACAGCAATCATGATCGAAAGAACGAAAGCTGAGCGCTGGTCAAAGTAGATGGTATCTGTTGCGGGGTTGAACCGTATCTTCTTGCTGCTAACCTTCACAGGGGAATTTTCGTCAAAAGTGTCTCCTGTACTATTGATGGAGCCCAGGTATTAGCATGATGACATATATTTCTATAAGTACGGAGCTCATACCAGGTAGCTGGTCGGAGCTGGATAAAGGACTTCATTCTCTTGAGTGCTTCGGTACGACTTTCCACAGAGACACCCAGTAGGGCATCGTTTAGAGCGTTCGTTGCAGGTCAAGTTGAACACCAATTCAACAAACCTGCAAACTACAGTGCGCTTTTGGATGCTAAAATTAGAGACGCTCAAAGTACTGCATTGTGGACTCATATCGATGTCAAGTTTAATGATGTTCAAAGTGCAACCAATTGCAGAACACCCTGGAACCCTAATGAATTAGCTCTAAACCAAAACAAGAAGAGGCATTCTAAGGACGGTGACCGATAGTCTTGACCAAAATCAAACAGGTTCCTCCCAAAATACATACAGATCTTCAGTCGCAATTCAGCCGGCAGCTTGGGAAACAACGTGAACTCGTCAAATTTGGCGGTGAATTCTGTATCTTGGGAGTCTTCAGACTGGAGAGGAGTATTTATGGGCAAATGGCGGCACGAGACATCGGGCATCAACTCCCTCAGAGTCAAAACAGTAGCATCTGGGACGTATCCAAGTAAGTATCTAAAGCTAATCAGCCCATGTTCTCACATAGATGCAAGATTATGAACAGGTCTTTTGATTGGGGATAGAAAGATGGGTGGGAAAAGGGGGTTTAGCGAGGGGTCGTTTAAATTGCAGTATCTGGCTTAAGGAGACATAACTGACAACATAGAGCTGGAAACTGAGACACTTTCATCATGGTTCTTACTTAAAGGTTTAATTATCAAATGTAGACGGTTATTTCCAGGATTCATAGCAGTTCACTTGAAGTTTGGTGCTCGCCGAGAACAAGAGAGAGAGAGGGATCATGGCTTGATATACCCCGACCTGCACAGACTTCGGCTTCTTTGTTCATAGATATCACAAGGCTGACGAAAGACGTACCACGGAGGACAAACTTGCAGAACAACAGGGCGATTCAGCTGACTGATGGTAGAAGATCAGAAGGATATCATTCAAAGCCGCAATCAAAAATTAAAAAGTGAAACATCAAACCACAAATCTTTCTCATACACGCAACCGAACAATTTGCAACCTCAAAGAACAACAGTAGTAGTCGTGCTTGTAAGAACAACCACCGTCTTCACACCACCCGCCGCTCCACCTGCGCTAGGATTTGGACTTGGCGTCGCAGTTCCTCCCTCAAAGTCTGTGTCTGCGTCTCCCTCACCGTCTCAGTCAACGTCCTAACCGTTGTCCCCAAAACCGTACTGCTCTCAATCTCCGTCTCCGTAACAGTAAAAGTCATCTCCTCTTTCCCTCCCACCCCAACCTCGCCACCAGCATTCCCAGCACAAGAATTCACACACCCCATCACCTCAACCTTCACCCCACCACACCCACCTCCTTCCCCAGAACCAACACCCACACCTCCATCCACAAGAAGTTTAATCCCCAGTATGAAAAGAATCAGCAAGCAAATCCCCTGCACAACAAACACACCCAACACAATCCATTTCTTCCACGGCTTGATATCCCCACCCTCCCTCAACCGCGCAAGTCTCTCCGCCTGCGCCTTCGCAAACGCAGTTTTCTCGTCGCCCGGCGTGGGCGTGAGTGGCATATGTGCGTGAGGATATGTGGGAGTGATTGGCGAGCTGAGAGGATCTTCCCACTCTCTTTGCCTCTCCCTCTCCGTCTCCTTCCTCTTGGATTTCTCCTTTCGCTGCTCCTCTGTGTTGAGTTCCCGCTCCCGCTCGCGTTTTCGATTCTTCTCCGCGGATTTGAGATCCTTGTCTGTCATTTCGTCAATTTCGGCTCTGTTGGTGGGTGAGGAAAGGGGATGTTCTGGACAGATTGCGAAGATGAGGACTCCGAGAGTGAGGACGGTGATCCCTATTAAGGCGATGATGTTGAATACTTCTGGACTGATGTGGTGGACTGCGATTGTTATTGCTAGGGCGAGGAAGGCGAGGAGGATTTTGACCCAGCAGATGATTGTGCCGTAGGTGAGGAGTCTGCCTCGCCATTTCCCGATCCCGATGTCGGTGGATCTTGGGTGGGATGTGAAGGAGGTGGGTGGATTTAAGGCGAGGAGGATGAGTGTGAGGAGAGTGGTGATGAGAAATGTGTAGGTGCTGAAGGAGAGGAGGGTGTGGATTCTTGAGTGGGTTGTTGAACATGGTGGTTCGACGAGAAGGAGCGCGAGGAAAGTGACGATGAATGATATGAACGAGAGGGTGAGCTGCAAGAGGACCGTGGATGAGGAGGAAGTGTTGGCGGTATTGGAACCAGAACCTGTCTTGGATGAGAGGGCTCGCACAGCCTTCCAGCCAACGGTGAATAGCGTCCAATACATGATTACAGCTCTAACCTCAATGCCCGATATTTGTGTTGTCGGCCAACGAGGGAGGAGGTTTGCAGAAGTGAGACATTTGAGAGTAGGTTTGCAGATGTAGTTCAAAATACGAAAGATTGCGTTTCTTTGTTTGCGATTTGTTCTGTAAATAGAGCCGCAAACGAAGATTGCCCCCAGTTTGTGAACTGCGAACAATCCGGACAAATAGAATGCACCACACCCTGGTAAAACCGTAATAGGAACAGCGTCAAACAAATAATTGGAGGAGGGGGGTACAGAGAGAAGTTCATTCCTCTATCTACGGTTATGCAAGCTGAATAAGGCGGTCAAGAATGAGGGAAGGTGTGACAGAATCAGCACCACGAAATATGTTGGAGTGTGTAATATAAAGCGTCTTCTTTGTCCGAACATATCCTATTTGCAACTCGACAAAAGAACCGATGAATCACCTGCAGTAGGTGCCTGTATGCTCTAAGCAGGGTACTTGTAATCTCCCAGCCAGCCCACAACCAAAACGCCAGAACACCGTACAAATATGCAAGGAAGTTTGATAACGCCCGGGCCCCGCCATAATCCAACAGACGGATAATTTCTATCCGTTTGCGCATAGAAAGAATCGCTGAAGTCAAAGTTGAATGTACACTCCCCCTCTCCGTTGCTCACTTCGCCCTTTGGCTCTCTCCGTCTGTACAAATGAACCATCCCCAATCTTCACCAATTTTCGGATGTATCACCAGTCGAGTTTAATATCATGTATTCCCGACTAGCTTCCTACTAGCTCTCATAATAAT
The DNA here is from genome assembly GCA_017366145.1 of Cadophora sp. M221. NCBI lineage: Eukaryota > Fungi > Ascomycota > Leotiomycetes > Helotiales > Ploettnerulaceae > Cadophora > Cadophora sp. M221. The sequence continues at coordinate 46,991 of JAFJYG010000124.1, read as the reverse complement.
ATCTGCAGCTTTCTGGACTTGCTTCTGGGCAAGTGTCCAATCCCTAGCATCGACCGCATCGCGAATAGCTGGGAAAAAAGCTTCGTCGTAGCCGGACCAGAGTTGTGGTCCAAATACGACGTGTTTAAATTGAGTGCGGTTGGGTATCTATACAATCATTAGAATCTCGAGTAACCAGGGATGGGACAGGGCAAGTAAGTGGGAAGGGAAATACGTACACCACCACCCTCCTCCAAATCCAAGAGATGCGTCTCAAAGTTCGCCATCCGATTGTTATGACTCTTCCTGTGAGCCGCCAGAATAGCACTCTCGAAACCCCCACCCCCAAGAACAATAGAATCCCACTCCTCCTCCCACTTTTCGAACAGCCTTGCATCCTTCGCAAGCTGAAGGACAGCCTGTTTGAGCGGCTCAATGCTCCAAGGCGTATTACCGTCGAGATTGATTCCCTTGTTTTGGACCCAGTTGTCTAGGTCTATACACCAGTTCGTGAGCGAGGATGAGTAGGCCGTCATGTCGAAGGGGAGAACTAGTCGATCTGAGTATTCTAGGATGAGAAGGGCCCAGATCTGTGCGAGGATCTTGTGGTATTGGAAACCTGGGTCGCCAACAGTTTCCATCCATTCGAAATTATCGTATGCCGAATGGTAAGGGAATCCATCGCCTGTAAATTCAATGTTCAGACTTGATGTCCCGGCCATGTCTTGGAAGGCAACGTAATCGCTGCCTGCTCCTAGACCATCGAGGTCACCACCCCGTTTGTCCCATAGCTCTCGCAAGGTGGCGTTTTTGGCCATGTCACTTGTACGATCTAGGACTCGGAGAAGGGACTTCTTGAACACTGGGCTGCCTGCTGCAACGAAGTTCGAACCACCGACTGCTATGTCTACGTTGAGGTAGACATAGGCATCTTGTCGTAGTTTCTCCATGTTGTTCTCCACGTACTCGGTTGAGCCAATCAAATTATACTCTTCGCCATCCCAGGATGCGAACTCGATGGTCCGGAGTGGTCTCCATCCACGTTGGACGAGATCACCGAAAATACGTATGACTTCCATCATGACAGCAGTTCCGGACCCAGGATCCGTAGCTCCGTAGACCCAAGCATCGCGGTGATTTCCCACGATGACCGACTTCTCCTTCTGCTCCACTCCAATGATCTTGCCCATGACATTCCAAATCGGCTGCTCCTCAACTTCGTCTTGATCGTTGACCAGATGCACTCTGGGCGAGCTGAGATTTCCAGTCCAGTATTCCACATTCGGTACACCTCCTTGCCACTTTTCATCAAGACATTTTTGGCCCACCCCTTCTATCGCTTTGAGCAAATGTTGGGCATCCCCCCATGAAAGAGGTATGCTTGGAATGTTCACAAGTCCAGGGTTGTTCTCCTTCGAGACTCTGTCTGCCCCTTTTACACTTGCCCATCCCGGCGTCAAAACATCTCCAACTACCCAACTCATCAAACTCACAGCACCTCTCTGTACACCCCCTTCAGGCATGTATCTCCCCCCGGGTGCCGCCTCTCCCTTCACAAAGCCGTCGTCCCTCGGATCACTGTATATTATGCACCCCGCGAACCCAGCAAGTTCAGCCGCCTTGACTTTCAAAGCCCTATCACCCTGGCCCCCATAGTACTTCACCAGCGCAATAGCACCCTTCGTATCAATCCCACTATCGTACAAACTCTTAAAGTCCTCTCTAGATCCGTAATTGGCATAAATGACCGGGCCTGTCACATCACCACTCTTGCTGTGACCATGAAAAACAGGCGTTTGCGCTCTAACACCCGGTCCATAAACCGGCTCCTCATCAATCTTCGCACTCCATTCCACACTCCCATCCTGCTTGAGAAGATCCACCTTCCGGCCCCCGTCTTTGGGGAAGTTCAAGTAGACATCAAACTGATCCATACGCACGTCTTCCAGGTAGTTGTTCCTGAAGAAATCCTGGATGTATTCCGCTAGGACGAAATTACCCTCCGTGCCCGCTAGATGGTCCGTATTGGTAACGATGCGCAGGTATTCCTTGATGTTATTCTCATCTACTATGCTCTGGACATGTATCCTCACACTTTCCGGGTCGAACATTTGGCCCGCCATCCTCTGTGCCGCAGACGTGAAGATATCGCTCATGAACAGCAGATACACTACCGCCATGACCAGCAGGATGGCGAAACACCTCCCCAGCACAATACAGAAGTTCGCATCGATGGTCGGCCAGCGCGGCTTGAACGGTAGGCCGGAGGGCCATTTCCATTTGAAGGGCAGCGAGAGGGAGAGGGAGGATATGCGTTTCCCCCATGCGGATTGTGCTGCTGGCGGGTCTTCGATGTCCATCTCCTGGAGCTCGCGCCGTACCTCGTCCACCTCGCTGCTCTGGCTCGTCCGCCGCCGCTCGGGTGTGCCATCTTGATTGAGGAATGTGTCGTGCTCTTCATCATCTTCGGGCGAATCTTCTACGGTTGGCGGTCTGTATCCTGCTCTGCGTGTAGGTACAGGTGTCCGTCCCCCTGTGTCCGATCCCAGGAGACCTTCTCGCTCTGCCGGCTCAGCGGTCTCGCGCGCATTGTCGTCTCGGGGTACAGGAGTTGAGCGCGAAGAGGAACCGATGGCTTCATCGTAGGTGGGGATAGGGACCGGTTCGTATTTATTGGGCTTCTCGTCGGTGGGCATGTTGTGGATGGGATGGGGTTGGATGAGGTGTGGTGACGGCGAGGATGATGCGGATAGGAGATGAGTGGTTGATAAGGGATCGGTTGAATCAGTCCAGCTGGGTCGATTGCCGCATCGTAGGTTGTGCTGCTACTTTATTAGATGTTAAGGAATGTGGGTGTGTTTGCGAAGGATTGGGAAGAAGGGAATGAGTGGTGTGGTGTGCAATGGTGGTGGTGAGAGTGATTTGTCGGATTCAGTACGAACTGGAGATGGATGTCTGAAGCATGATTCGCGTCTCGGCTGAGCCCAGAGCTTGGAAGCCGATAAAACACTTGGAGGTATTCCCCCGAACCAGCAAACAACTCAGTTGAGACTGTGTAAATTGATTCTAGACTTCACCAAGACAATCCAATTGTATTATAGATGTCGTGATACAACAAACATCGACAAATCACACATCACATAGTGAATCCGAAGTCACCGAGTAAATATCATGTGATCATCTCCCAAGCCTCTCTCATTTCACCTCTCCTGAATATTACAAATAGCGTGCCAAGGGCTTCAAAGCTGCAGTTCTTTATCTTCTCCTTGCCTGCATCAAAGCCCAAGTAACATATTGGCTCTGGCAGTCTCTGCGTGGCACGAGAAACCAAACCTCCATCAAAACTTCTTACAAATGGCCCTACCCTGGAACCAATGTCACCCCTCGCCCTGCCTTCTGCCTCCCGATCACTTCGCTGCAGCTGTCACAACGCCTTCATACTCTCTGGATGCGATATATTCTATTGTCCGTTGAAAATGACGCTTGGGCATGTCGATGGTGGCGGATTCTTGGTTTGTTTGGAGGTTGGAGTGGATGAGTTCAATGAGACCATTGAGATATTTCGTGGTAACCTGCAAATATTAGGTTGAAACTCGAGGGATATCAGTGAATACTTACAGCATCGTTCTGTTGATCAAAGTAATAGACGTAACGGTTCAAGATCTCAACGAAGAGTTCAACTGAGACAGCCGTGTCCATACATGCGTCGGCAACACGAAGCGCTCGTTGAAGGCACTCCAGAACCCTCTTGCCATCTCGGTAGAGCTGCGAATGTTAGCACATGTCTCAAACAAGTTAATTTAGCCAAACTTACCTTCTTCTCGTCATCCTCAGTCTCGCCCTTGGCAACAATTGGAACTGCCCACCATAGGTGGGATGCCAAGTAAACAGCCCGACATTGATCTGGCTTCTTGAGCAACTTGCTGCCGTGCAGAGCGCACTTGGTAATCAAGGTATCGTAGTTCTCTCTGCCAAAATTCCTGAGTTCGTGAAGTGCTCCAGCAATGATGCACACTGCTTGGAATTGAGCTCTCGAGTCACTGATAGCTTCTTCATAGATTGTGAAAGCCTGAGCAAAGAACTCATAGCTGACTTCCTCGGCCCCAGTCTGATCAGCAATCTGACCACAAGTTACGAAAAGTCGCAAGCAGAGCTCGGCGGAACTTGGGACTCGAGTGTAAAGTGTCGAAAGGGATGAGTGCATAAACTTGTACAGTGCTGATGACTGCGATTCCCAGTTGTCGTCGTAGTGCTCCCTGGCTTTGTACCGTCTTGCCAACTTCATAGCCGAAGTTATGAGTGCTGGAGTTGTGAACTTGACTCTCTCGTTTCCTTCTGCGTACGCCTTTCTCGTCATCTGCAACAACTTGTATTGGGTATCATTGTCATCACTGTGGATGAGATGGACTATCCGAGCAAGCCAGCCTTGCTCCTCAACAGTCTCGTCTGTCTCAATGGCCTTCCGTTGCTGGACACCAGGATATCCAGCAGGTTGTTGAGTACCCTCCTTGATCAGAACCTTCAAAATCTCGAGAGCCCCTTCAAGCTGAGGCAGCGTTGAAATCTTGATCAGATTCTTCTGCAAACTCCTTGCCAACTCGCCAGCCACAGCTCTACGAGTTGGGTAAGTCTGGGAGTGAAGAAGAGGGATGTATTGTGGAAGTGACAGCGCTGTGAATAAAGAAACGTAGGATTTCATTGGGGCCAAAAGCAGGTTGAGGAGGTTGGTTTGTGACTCGGCGTGGTGTAAGTCTGCACTATTGGCATGCTGTTTGACCTTTTGATTTGCGTAATCGAGAACCTGGTCAACATAGTCCAAACGTTCCGGGTAAATGTTGAGTGCTAGGTTGGCAAGTGAAACCAACAAAGCTGTGGTGTCTTGGATTGGCAAATGTTGAGCATTGACCAAGTTCATAACTTGCTCGAAAAATATCTCGTAGAGCTTGATGTTCTCTGGAATACCCCTGCTCTTCTTCTCCTCCGTTCCGTCCGTGCCGTTGACTGGCTCGGCCTCGGGCTCCTTGGGTTCTTCCTTGGTCGTAGGTTCCTCTGGTTGTGCTTCCTTTGGAGCTTCAGATCCATTGGTCTCCGCTGGTGGCTGATCACCATTTGCCTCAGTAGCAGGTGGCTCTGGTTTCTTCTCTTGACTCAATCTTAATGTTTCCAGCAACTTTGTAATCGCTTCTTGCTCCAACTTCTCGCGGTCCTCCTTGGGATGCGCTTCGGATTCTCTCGCAGCGTAGGAAGAAAGTCTGTCCATCAGCGCAATGACAATAACCTTGACATTGACGTGTGGATTCAGGCGTGAGACTGCTGCCAGGAACTGGTCCAATGTATGGAGGTGATATTCGTCCGGGAAGACCTGGGTAATGACTTCCAAGAGGTATTCCTGTGCCAGTACATCCCGACATTGAACCACCTGCTCCAACAATGGTTGCAAAATTACGTTTTTGTATGTCTCCAAGTCTACCAGCTGGCTCAGCCGGACCAGGTTATTCCCTACGAGCAACTGTAGCTCTTTCCGCTCCTGTGTCCGCATTTCCCTTTCTCTCGAATGCCCTTGATGCTGTAATCGCACCCAGAGTTTATTCATCTCAACGAAGTTCGTCAGAGTAAAGCTGATGGAGTCCTGTAGGTTCCCCTCTGGTCCATCCCCATTGCCCATAGGTAGATTATCCCGCGCTTGGCCGGACAGGTAGTATCGTAGGAAGAGGCCTCGAATCGGATGTTGTACGCCCCTACTCATCTCCATCATGTCTTTCATGATCTCCTTGACCGGCGCATCCTCGATTGACATGTACACTGTGCCGACTGTTATCATCAGGTATAATCGAGGTATGATGTTGCCTGCATATTGGACCAGCTCGTACAAATCGGCCAGGTGGTTCACTGGATGGGAGTCTTTCAGATAGGAGGATAGGTGTCGCAGAGCATCGAATACTGCCATGTACAGCTCGTAGTATTGTTTGGGTCCCAGACTGCTCGTTCGAAGCTCCGATACTAAAGTGGAACTGGAGGCAGGTCAGCACAAGAGCATCATCCAGACTCCGCGCATGCTTCGCAGCACCCTCTAGTATATCTACCATGATCTAGAAGTCCTCTTACCTGCATTTCAAAGCATCCATAAGCTTCCCAGGCGTTTCCAAGCACTTGCGCATCAGATGCGTCTGTTGCCTCACTACTGTCAAGGCATCTTCCAGCAATCGAGCCTGGTCTTCTACTGCCGGAGGGCTGGCCATGACGAGATATTAGTTGTAGGATTGTGCACAATGGCCAGTGAAGCTCAAACTGGGGGCATTGATGTCGTGGGGGAGGATCGAGATGGAGTGCTGTGGTGTTGAAGCTGGAGGTTGAACAGACAGTCGAGAGCTCGCTACGGCGGCGCGGCGTCATGAACCCAGCCGCAGCAGGCGGCAGGCAAAGAGGGAACGGAAGGCTGGATGGAATTCAAGGGTCTGGAAACTAAATAAAAACAATACGCAAAATCAAATTTGTTTGAGTTGGATATTTTTGATTTCTGATTCATTATTTATTATCTATCTATTTGGTGTACAATTCTTGATTTTTCAATTTCCCAACGCCTGTAATCATGCGCTTCCAGCTCTTGGTGCGCTCCAAACTCCTATCTCAGAACATCCCTCCAGAATTTGAACAATAATCCCAGTATTTACAGCTTCACTAAGCCTACTTCTCGACTCTTCAGTTCTTCCCTCTTCTCCTCCCCATGTATCATCTTCTAGAACTATGCAGATGTACTGCGTGTGTTTGTTGCTCGTTTGTTGTCAAAGCTTCAAGAGACAATTTGTTTCAATGCTGCTATGATTCCATTCTTCGACATTCCCTGCCCAGCAGAATCAAGTCTTGCTTTCAAAGTCGGCACAGATGCTAGCCCCGTGGGTGTGCCGGTTGCATTGGACCAAGTTGGATAATATGTGTGCCATTGCCCGTTGTCATAAGAGGGGGTAGAGGTGGAGGCGATCGCTGTGGAGATGGTAATCGAAGTCTCGATCGAGGTGGGCTGAGCAGATGTTATGCTCGTAATGGTGGCAGATGAATTCAACGAAGTGGGTGAGCTCGATGTGCTCGTTGAGGGGATGGTAATGCTCGAAATGGAGGTTGATGTTGATGTTGAGGATGTTGGGATGGCTGTGAACGACGGTTCCGTAGAGGAGCTTGAGCTCGAGGATGTTGATGGTGTGGGCACTGCATCTGGCTTCGAAGTACGTGAGGGTGTACTTGAAGCTGCTGGGGCAGGAATCACAACAGTGACTGGAGGAGAGCTGACATCGATGATCGAGTATTTCGTGGCTGTCGTTGTGGCAGTTGTTGCGACCGGAGTATGGGTAATTGTCACCAAAACTGTTTGTGTGGATTTCGGCCCTTCGATGATCTTCGTCGAGACAACGACATTAGTGACAGGTGGTAATGTCACATTGTCTGTTTCCACAATCGTGACTGGCGCTGGAGTCTGAATGATGGTCTTCACAATCGTCGCATCCGGGGACCCATCATCCGTCGCAGCAGGACCTCCATCAACAGGCACAACGGAATAAGTTGCCCTTCTCACCAATGGTTCCAGGACGGGGGCTCTCTGAGAAAGGAACGGCAAGGAGGAGCCAAAGCAAAAGAGTGATGATACTGCAAAGAGAGTCGGGGTTGAGGTATTAAGACGCATCTCGACGGTCGCACGCAGACTTGAAGTGGAGATGCGATACTTTCGTATGATAAGTGAGCGAGTATGAAAAGGGAGGAACCTACCAGGGTTCGGGGCTGCATGTTATATACATGCAGTTATCCGATGGCATTTGCATTGCGAGAGGTTGGGATTCTCGTCGATGGCTGGTGTTTTGCGCGTAATGGGGATGGCTGGTACCTGCATCCTCACCAAAATAGCTTCAACACCAAGTTTCGCACCATCTGGAACGCAATGGTTTTAGATGACCAAGTGGTCGAAGGATAATTTGCAAGCGCGGAGGCTTCGTAGCCATGTTATTTTTTTTATATTTGCCAAACTAGTCCTGGTGTTGAAATTGAAGTTGAAGATGTTAATATGGAAGGCTGAAAAGAGAAACGGAAGGCGGAAAAGACCCAAAACAAAAGCCTCAGCTGCCAAGCGCGATAAGCGAGTCACGTTGTGAACTCCCTTCTGGAATGTTTTCTCCTGCACGCAAGCGGAACCAACCATTTTGTTCCTGGACTGTGAGATCTCTGTTATGCTAGGTGGTGCTATTTCTGTTCTCGAGATCCGATATCGTTCGGTCTTAATGCCGTGCTATCCAAAAGCCTATCGTGGGGTTATATTGATGCCGAGCAAGGCGAGGCTGGTACCATCAATTCTTTTACTTCACTCTTCAGCTCTGCTTTTGGTACGGTCGATTCTCGAGATATTCTCCAATAATCTCAAGCTTCATGTACTAATTACTATTTTCTCTTTCCAATTGTAATCTCCAGGAGAGCCATCATATCCCACTTCCCACGTCCGTTTCTTTTTCTCGTCCATAGCAGCGGAACACTGGTCGGGTTTCTTATCGGCCTCACTCACCACTCAGTCTTGGCTAGCTAATCGTCATCAATCTCACCGCCAACGGGGTTTCTCTCTTCCTCCTATCTGGTCGCTGAGTCGTGCTTTGAAAACGAGTAGCATCCATGATCCAAGCCCTATCACGGCATGGAACCCTTGGTCAGCTGTAGCATGCACATGCTGCGAACTGTCGGGTATCCAAGAGCTGAACCAATTGGATTCGGTATGTTTTGAAGCCTTCCGGCAACTACCTTGATGGCGCAAATACATTATTCAACGTATCCTCCTTCGTGATATCCGCGCATTCCTCCCTCCTTGATACCCGGTGCCAGACATATGTACAGAACTCACGGCTCTTCTGACGAGCTTCTCCTACCCCAGAATCAACAACTCATCATGGCAGACGAACAGTCCCCCTTCATGCGAGTCCCGAGCGAGATTCGACTTATGATCTACTCCCTCCTCTTCGACAACCGCAATGAACGCACATTCGAGATCCGAAACCAAGATCCTCAAGTCTACAGGCGTCGAAGTTCCCATGTGCGAACACAATATCGCGTTCTGAGTCGCGATCTTGTGCGCCAGAGCAATGCGACAACCTACCATCTCGTCACGGATGTCGAGTTACACGTCTCGATCATGGCGGTAAACCGCAAGATTTACCAAGAGACGGCACATATTCTGTATGGGAACAGGGCGTTTAGCTTTGGCAGAGATATCGAGGCCATTGTACCCTTCTTCTCGGATATGACGAAGAAGACTAGACCCTTGATCCACGAGATCTCTCTAGTCAAGCAGGGTTCCGTATATGCTCGCGACTACGATCGCTGCGAATGGAGCAGTGTCTGCGCTTTTCTTAAGGATCATATGCAAGTTGGGAGTTTGAAGTTGACGGTCGAGGGGGGACGTCCTTCACTTGGATGGGACGGTCTACCCGAATACACTGCAGCAGACTTCAAGACGCTTTCGAACGTTCGATATGAACCCTTAGAATGGGTCTGGGAATTGCTCTCTATCAAAGGCATTCGAAAATTGGCAGTCGGTTCGGAAATCCATCACTGTCCACCATCACACTCAAGTGCGATGGCTTTCTTCGCTGCATTTTCCTCGTCTATCGAGAAGGGATTCTCTGATTTCTTGCGCTCGGAATTATTGGCTGCAGCTTGAACTACACGTCTAAAAGGGGGAAACGGCGTTCATTTCTACTTCACCCGTGATTACTGATTGGAGCTCGGTTTCTATTTGATGGCCGTATCTAGGTGCCGCAGTCAGCATGGGGAACTGCGTAGCCGATGCAAGTCTGTTTACAAATGGGACCAATTCTGTATGAGAGCTGAATCATCCTGTTTCCAAGCGAGTATTTCATGTACGGAATAACGACTGGAATAATCTGTTTACAGCTTTTCTGCACTCTTCAGTCTCAGCCCTCAAGCAACTTTTTGGCGCAAAGCGGTCAAGTCTTCCCATCAATCACAGCCATTCTCCCACCCACCACATCCACGCCCCAAAAACGCCCCAACAAAATACATGTCAGAAACCCGACAAATCACGGAACAACACACGCATTTCGTCACCGCTCCACTCCACGTCAAGCAGCCTGGGGGGAAAAGCAGTCACTGAGTGTTTACTGGGTCAGCATATCGGTATTCGTTCTAGTGCCTATCGCATGAGAGAAACGGCCGGGTCATGGCTCTTTCGGCTGTCCTGATCCACATGCACTTGAATCGCACGCAACAACCTTGACAGGGAAGAGCCATCAGGGTTTCCCGTTATCGCTCGCTGAGCTGTACAATAAATGTACCGTATGCATTTCTCATATCTATTCGGCGCTGAGTCGGAGATATGCGAAGACATGGATCTTTTGAAGTAAGCATGCAGGTGCTTTGCTTTCATATATCAGCCTCCCCTTCGAGACTTCTGCACTGTTTTGTTTCTCGTCAACAATTTCGGTGAACCAAATACTGGACTGGGTATGATACTTCCGGGAGTCGGAGGTGCAGCAATCACGGAAACGCTAGAAGTCAGCTCGCGGCATTCCATGGCATCCAACCAACCAACGATGGCCACCAGAGACGATCTTCAGGAACGAGGGAAACTCAACTTCCTCCTCCCAGAATCACATGACGACACTCCAAACATCAACAATCTCCAAGAAGAAGGAAAACACCAATATCAATATCAATATCAAGATACAGATCCTTCCTTCAAACAGGACATTTTCCCCATCCTCACACTCCCCCTAGAACTCCGCCTCAAGATATACAGCTACATCCTCCCGCCACGGCACCACAAAATCGTAACCTCCATTCCCCCAACAAACTTCTTCTACAACACCTCCACGGTCCCAAACCAAACCTCCTATCCATTCGGACATTCCGCCCCCCTAGGTCCCACAGGCAAACCCCTCCTAGTGCCCTACAAAGTGCTCACGAGGAACACGCACGCCTCGTACCCACACGCAAGCATCACCACAGCGGTGCTCCGAACATGCAAGCAGATCCACGCCGAGGCTGAGCCGGTGCTGTACGGGAGTGGAGCGAGCGTGTGGGATTTCGGGGTGCATTTAGAAGCGCTGAGGGGGTTTTGGGGTGAGCGGAGTGCGGTTGCGAGGGAGAGTGTTAGGAGTGTGAGGTTCGCTTTTGAGGTTCCTGTGTTTGGGCTTTTTGAATCTGGGAGTGGTGGCGAGATGTTGGGGCGGAAAGCGGCGGTTTGGCAGCGCATGGTTGATTACCTTACTAGGGAGATGAAGGGCTTGAGGGAGTTGGATCTGATCATGTGGTGTGCGGATGGGAGTGCGTCGGGGTTTCCGGGCGAGGTGTCGAGAGATTTAGATGTTGATGTTTTGATGACCGATGAGGGGATGAGCGAGAGGGAGGGGAAAGAGATGATGGAACGGCAGGAGAAATTTGAGATAGAGAGGAAATGGCGACAGTGGAAGTGGACAGAAGATATTCTTTCCATGTCCTCGCTTCGGCGAACCAAAATTACTTGCTGGGCCGCATTACCTCCAACGCTAGATGATGGAGGGGTTTTTGGTGTTACGGTTCCGAAATTCGATTCGTGGGTTGCAGGGAGAATGGTGGCTGATGCGATGCTGAGAGAAAAGATGATCAAGGATGGTGTTGTTGTTAGTGAAGATGTTGTGGTTCTAGGCAGTACGACGAAATGGGTGAAGTCTGAAGGTACTGGATTTAGTTTGATATAGAGGGCTGAATTATAGTCTCGGCTGGTGTTGACACGAACTTTAGATACATAGATCCATAGATACATAGACATATTTGATAGAATGAAGACTACAACACAGGTCGTGCCGAGCTGGCGCTTCTTTTGATGAAAAATTCACCTGGAGGAAATTGTCCCGCAAACACTTCAATTTCTAAACCCTCCAGAGGGTCAAGTGTTTTTAAAATGGTGGCCTTGTTTGTTTCCCGGTTGTTGAATATCATATTCGGCTTGTCGAGTATTCCTAATCCATTCATAATACCCCATTTCTCTCATATTCATGAACGACCCATTGTGGCCCATACACTATTCGCATGTTGTTTCCCCAACCATCTACACTACACATGGAACTCTTTCTTATCTTCTTGTATCATATTTCTTATTTTTGACCTGCATGGAATTCGGGATGCTTCCCTGGATCTAAGGTGGCGCTGTTGAGCCCACTCGTCCCGGCACGTTTACATTTTGCCAAATACCACCCGTTCTCCCCACAAGCGAGCGCCAACATCCAAACAACTGCCGGAGAGTAGAACGTCGATCTCGGCAAAATGTAAACATTGTTAGACCAATGGTGTCGGGAGGTTGGAGGCGTTCATGTGGCGCTGTATATTGCGATATGGATAATCAACTTTAACATATGGAGAGTACTTTGGTAGGCACTCATACAAGTCCGATGCTACAGTATATCGTCCTCGTATCCCCCAAACTTCAATTCCTCAAAGTCTCATCGCCTCTTAGTCTTTAAATCAAATCCGACCGAAGTTCTAACCACCACGATGCAGTGGCCAACCCTCCTCCTCGTGTCTCTCGCCCTCCTCCACGATGCCGAGGCTACACCCTCACCCGCGAACGAATTCGAGCTCTCCAAACGCCAATTCTCACAAGCAGCAATGATGCGTTTCGAATGCTCCCAGCTCGTAATCGAACGGGTCGATCCTCTCGTACAACCCGGCCAATCGCCCTCAACGCACACGCATCAGATCGCTGGCGGGAATTCGTTCAATTCCGCCATGGAACCCATCGCTTACGACCCTGCTGCGAAATCGAGCTGTACTAGCTGCACGTTCAGTGAGGATTTTAGTAATTACTGGACGGCGAATTTGTATTTCAAGGCGAGGAATGGGACGTTCAAGCGTGTGCCGCAGATGACGAATCTGGGGTTGAGGGGGAAGAATGGCGGGTTGACGGTTTATTATATTCCGCCTTATGATGGGAAGACGAAAGTTACTGCTTTTAAACCTGTGAGTACTTTTGTTCCCTTCCGCCCAGTGATTTTGTGAAAACTGGATGCAGTGAATTTAGGCATGTGCTGACTGGAAGCTTGCCCAGGGCTTCCGCATGATCGTCGGCGACCCAATGCTACGCTCGAAAGCCACGATGCAGAAGCAACTCTGCCATCGATGTTTCAGTAACATGGCACAAGATCCGTTCGGGGGTGCGCCATGTACTGGAAATGACACGGCGACATTACCAAATCAGATGTGTGGTGGTGGGATTCGCGCTCAGATTACTTTCCCGACGTGAGTTATTTCCAATCTTGTCTTTTCCAATGTACTGACAAGAGATTCAGATGTTGGGATGGGAAGAACATCGATAGTCCCGATCACAAGGCCCACGTTGCATATCCAAGCTCTGGATCCTTCGAATCTACCGGTCCATGTCCAGCAAGTCACCCCGTTCGCTTGCCACAGGTCATGTACGAAGTGATGTGGGATACAACTCCCTTCAACGATAAAGAACTCTGGCCTTTAGATGGTTCGAACCCATTCGTATACTCGATGGGTGATCCGTGAGTTCCTCTCCTTGCACTACGCTGAGATCAGTACATCTTGAGCAACTAGCTTACAATATTGTGACAGTACCGGCTACGGCTGGCATGGCGATTATCTCTTCGGCTGGAAAGACGATACTCTTCAGAAAGCTCTTGACGCGAGATGCACTGGTGATAGATGTACGGCGTTGAAAACGCAGACGGCAGAACAGGCAAATGCTTGTATGAAGGAGCAAGAGGCGAAGGAGCCAGTCGATGGATGTAAGTGTCACACGTTTCAAGTTCAACCAAAAAGCATTGTGATCTAGGTATTTCTGGCTGACTGTAAATAGGGCTCACTGTATTGCCGGGAAATTTGGCCATCACTTACGAGTGAGCTTGTTTTGAATTATTCCAGGGCCTGAGGAAGATTCAGAGACGGTATGAATTTGTTTCTGGATGGTCTGAATCGCTTTTGAACGGGAGCCCTTCAATGGCTGTAGAACCTTGGAGTTTGTTTCCTTGTGATTATAATTTCCTATCCTTTCCACTTTGACCTCGCATATCTCGTGTTTAGACCTAGATGGAAGTATGCTGTGAATTCGACGAGGTTTCAGAGATGCTAGTTCATCGGATCAATATTAAGCAAACGTAAGGGGTAGGGGTAAGAAGGTTGTTGATTGAGTCCACCGGAAGAAACCCGTGTTGAGGGGTACAGTTAATCTGCGTAAACCGACTAATTACAATAAATAGCCCATGTAAATAAAGTTACACAACTACGATTCATCATCACCCACAAACCAAGGACGCACAATTCTATAGAAGTCCTCATGTTCCATGCTTCGGTTCCGAATTGCATCAAAAACCGCGAGAACTCGCATTGTCAGTCCTGGCACTTTCCCCCACCACAGCTCTGGACGATTTAGCTCAGCCATCCGCAGGGCAGCAATCTGTCTCTGACGCCACATGCTATCAGACGGAGTTTCAAAATTGGTTTCTTTTTCGATGTCAAGTGACCAGCTTTGGAATTCTGGCATGCTAGGTTTGAACTCTGTCGGCGCGAGAAAAGAATGCTGAAGAAGCATTGTCAGTTTCTTCGGACTGGTAAATTTCATCGTCCACATTTCCCGAATAGCATCGCTGGTGAAGCTTTTTAAGTCTCCGACTTGAATAGCTAGATGCTGTATCTCGCCCGTCCAATTCCAGATACCGACATCGACAGCTGCTATTTCCTCTGTGGTGGTGAGAGCACGTCGAACTGGTGCAGATAGTGGTCTGGAAAGTAATTGGCGTTCTCTTACTTTATCCACCTGCATCCGTAGTGCCAGCCGGGGACCACGAAAGTGGAAACATTGACCTGGGACATGGTATCGGTTCCCTGCACATGAAGGCACCTTGGGTCCATTATATCCGACATCTTCAGGTAAGTAGAAACAAATATGTTTTATCTCGTCCCAAGGACTAGCTGGGGGTGGTTCCGAACAGACATGGAGCCCTCCGGCGTACTACGAGATCGCATATGCTCGTGCCTCGACATTGGTAGACAAGAGTATAGATGGAGATTCCGAATCCATTGAAGGATAACTCTTTATCCGAACTCTATTTTCCAGTACAAAGCTCAGTCCAGAGAGTGAGGAAATGTCGGGACATGTGAAGAGCTGTTGGATTCTTGGTTGGGGTTGACTGTCGAAAATAAACCTGAAGATTGCACGACGAATCTCATTGGGTAAAGAGGAAACAGAAAAAATTTCGTCCGGTCTCTTCGCTTCAGTATTCTCCTTTTTTGGTATTGGTAAATTCTCTCAGCCAGCTTCGGATCAGTGTTTGGGGCCAAGCGAGGCAGGATGACACTTCTGCTGAATCGCTGATTTCTATCGTTTCTCTGTTCCCCACAATGAAACATTGCTGCGATACTAAACAGCAAGTAGTTCTTTAGCGAAGAACCAATATCGAGAATAAGTATCTTGTTCGGTTTTCGAGAAGAATACAGATTACTCTTGGCGAGTGGAAGTGTGGATGGAGTATCCCGATGCAACAATGACTCGGAAATTTGAAGAGTGCTCCAATAGAGTATTTGTGTGGGGTAAAATATGCTAAAAAAAAATGGTACTGTGTAAATGGTGACATGGTTGGACGTCATAATTTCCAAACAGCTGGACTAACACGTGTAGTGCCAGCTCCGTTTTCCTTAGATGGAAACGGCCGGGGCCACAATATGTGTCCGGTGAAGCGGGTTATCAAGCGAGTCACTACACAATACAATCCATTCCGAAGATCGAAACTAAATTTTACTTGCCCTTGAGATTTTCCTTAAAGTCAGCGTTCTCAAATGGTTCAGAGGCTTTACCAAACTCTCATTCATAGAATGAGTAAAGAGGGCGAAGGGTAATTGCTTGAGTTGACTTCGGTTCGGACTGTTGTGTAAAGACTTGCCTTAATAATGGCACATGTAGACTATGTAGGACCTATTATTCAGGTATCCAATCCAAGGATACTGAGATATCTCAAAGTTATCCCCGTCCCAGGTTGAGATGCCGGATGCTCCACGCCACCATGCGTTGCAACGGCTACTTCTCCATGCATAAAAGTTAACTTTATGAAATGTTTGGATGATGATTGCCCAGAATATCTACTTGGATTACAAATGCCTTGCATTTAAATCTAGATAGAAGTAGTCAAGATTTGCAAACGTGTTGGCCCTGAATGGTGAATAGGGGTAGATACTTCGCGTAGCTCAATAAGGGGTAAACATGTCCGTGCACGGCAAAGAGTCAGCTTACTGCATGGTTTCATCCTCCACATCCTGCCCAAGGGATGCCAATTTCAATTAAGCCTAAGTGCTAGTCCATGAAGAGTATTAAATACCACTGAATGGAAACTTATTCAACCTTGGCCCAGCACAATTAGGCTCGGTTTGGGTTCAGCATCACCACTTGGTTTAAAAGCCACTTGGGTTTCCCGAAAGTTCAAATATGATTTCGACACTTGTCCGACATCCTTTCAGTCTACAGTCCCAGAGGAAAATCGTGATTGACACAGGTCGATGGCACAGATGCCGGGCGACGGTGACAAAACTATTCTTCAAGGAGCGCATGGTATGAGACGGTGGCGGACATTTTCGTCTCATGTGTCTTGGTTGTCGGCCGACGATGGTCACTTAAGCATTATACATCTTACCCCCAGATCTAGATCTTCAAATCTCCAATCTTTCTATCCGTCATAATGTTTTCTCATCTCTTCAATTTCTCTGCTGTTTCCTTTGTTGGTTTCTTCGCAGTGCAGTGCTCTGCCAAGTTCCTCCTCGAAACTCTCCCGACTCTTCCAGAATTGACGACACTTCAGAGTTATGTTCGACAACTTCCTCGACTCTCAGCCAAGTTAGATACAGTCGATAACTACACGCTATTGGCACCAACAAACGAAGCTTTCGACTCCTGGCTAGGCGGAGCCAATCCGCAGCCAACGTTGGACGACATTGAGGCAATACTTTTTTATCACTTACTTCGTGGAATCTACCCCGTTGCTTCCCTCTCACCCTCGCCAAAATTTACTGCATCGTTTCTCACCAACTCTTCCTACACCAATGTCACTGCTGGTCAGAGTGTCCAATTATCTCAGGATAGCAAGAAGTTCCCATTGATACGTTCGGGCAATGGAACAAACGCATCCATCACTACAAGTGTAAGCTCTTTCAATCATAAATTTGCCATTTTCTAACAGATAAAGGATATTGTGGCCACTGGCGGGCTCATTCAAATCGTTTCCTCCGTACTCCAGATCCCAGAACGGGAGCCCATTGTCGTCCGGGATGCCAAACTCAGTTTCTTCGTCGGGTTACTGACCAAAGGCGGCTTCCTAAATACCGAAAGAGACGAATTTACCACCACACTCACAAATATTCGCGATACTGTATACTTCGCTCCGAATACCGAACAAGCCCTGTCGCAGTTTTCCAACATCACTATCACTTCCACGGATCAACTTAGTAATCTACTCAAATATCATGTCGTCAGCGACAGGCTCTTGTACTCGACTGATCTGAAGGATGGAATGAACTTGACAACACTTCAAGGCGCAAATCTGACGATAAGGGTTGGCGATGATGGCGGCAAGTTTGTCAACGGCGCCAAGATCTTAGAAACAGACTTTTTGGTTGCCAATGGGGTATTACACACCATCGATGGGTATGCTTGACTTCAGAATTAATGGCAAAATAGACGCTAACTGCAGTCTTTGGCAGTCTTCTAAATCCAGCGAACAATACATCTCCATTTCAGCTACCCTCATTACCTGGCGTGTCTAATTCTGTGATTGCAGCTATCATAATTGGCGTTTTGGTCATCCTGTGCACGGCTAGCGGCATCGCATTCTTTGTTCTGAGGCGCAGAGGCTTTATTTTCCCTAGAATGAAGCGGAAAGTTAAGATCTCATATCCTATCTATTCGGCAAGTCATCATGAGCTCGGAAGCCGCGAAACTACCCAACTTGGCTCGTGGGTAGAACCGAGAAGTCACGTCGCCAACAAGAACGATGGCTTCCGTGTGCAAGCTGTGGAGCTGGAGGCTGGAAAAAACGGCGGGCAGGTGTGGGAGTTACCTGGCTCAGAGAAAACTAGTGAACATGGTCCTCGGAGGTAGATGCAGAAAGAGGTTCTCAAGGATGGTATCATGGAGGAAATATCCCCTAATCAAGATTCAAGAAAAGAATTGTGACATCTTACGCTATGTGGAATTTGGCGGAGGATTTCGGATACTTCATGTACGTTGCGATTCCGCTTGAATTTTGATAGACGAGAAGATTGGATTCCAAGCTATGATTCTTTGAATATTGAAAATAATCAAGGCAGCCTCGTACGAACCACATGGGGAGGCTATGGCATCGGCAAGCGGCAATGTGCTGAAAGAATTCGTGGGCATAGGTTCTTCTCCGAAAGCATGTCTTTAATGTGAACCTTCAGATCAGGTTGTGGCATGCCTCTATTTTTCATGAGGATATCAAAACTGCGGTGCATTTTAGTAGCATACGACACTATCTTACTACTCTCTGTCGGAATATTTCGTGATGATTCAGTATGACCCTCCGCCCTGTTGCTACCCCTTGCTCCCTCTCTTGTTATAAGGTCATGGATATCCTTCCATTCATGGTATTTTAAGGTCGCGTCCTTGCATTTGGGAAATGCCATGAAACTACATCAAAGTCCAGCACCTCTACTGCCCGTCAGTGCAACGAAGGAGACAGTTTAATCCGATCGAGTAACAAGATCATTTTTATTTGAATAATATGCCTATTGTACTTTTGTCCAAGGACGAAACATTCTTCAGAAAGGGGGTGTTCGCATAACCAAGGATCCATCCTCTGCCGAATGATGAGAAACAACTCGTTTATTAATTTGCATTTCTTCGAAATCTTCTTACTTCGCAAATAATTTGATCCACGGATTAAAATTTCAATCAATGTGGCTTTGAATGTGTATGTTATTAAAAAACATTATCGTATGGCAAAAACATTTTTCGGTTCAGAATTGACTTGAGAAATACGCGAAGGCTCACCCTTTGGTAGGCATACAGTTACACATTCGCTAAACTATGTCATCCGTTTTCAAAGGACATGGACTTCAAACCAGCTGTTAGTTTACAGGGCTTAGATTATTGTCCGCTCCATAAAGTGGAAGTAACCTGGGTCAGCGATATTTGATTGGTTAATTAAATAAGTTTTGTTCTAAACATAACCTGTAGTAGTGTAGTTTCTCTGTTTCCTGACTAGGAAAGTATCCTCCCCACAAGCAATTTACCTTTTTTCAAATTTATACCCTCCACGTATCACCAGACAAGTCGATCTGTGCTTACAACTGCTGTAACATGCCATTTTATCTAATTCAGATCTCCAACAATTATTACCAATGTCACCACAGACGCAAGCGCCATCTATCGCTGTCCCTGCAGGCTCAGTTCCATCTCAAGTCATGGCAGCAATTCCAGCAGTGCCATTCTATAAGCTGGCATACGATGTGAAAAGGATTCTGTGGGATCTCATTCACAACGACGAACACCGCGTCAGATCTGCAACGGCTACATTGACAGAAAATCCAGAGCCCATTAAACACGACCTCAGCCCTAAACAATACCTCAATGAGTGCATCCTGCATCTCTCTCCGTCTAATGGTAAGTTGTGCTCAAGAAAACTGCGAATATTTCGAGATACAATTAACACAATCTGCAGACGATCTTAAAGCACTAGCCACAGTACTATTTCCCGAAGATTCGAAGTATCAATATTGGCTAAATAAATTCATCGCCCACAGCAGAAAGAAGGTGCTTTCTGGGCGCAAACATCTTCTTTCTTTGGGAAGTAACGGAATTTCTACAAACATTCATGTCCCAAGCCGCTGCTAGGAGGGAGAGAGATAGGCGTGGCTACAATTCTGATGATTACATATCCCGAATTATCTCGGACCCGATTCAAAAGATCTCCATGGGTTCTGTGTCTGAGATCAAAATTTGGCAATATACGCCTACAAGCCTGGACGGTGGGAGGACCTCGACAGCGCTTTGTTTGCAATGCTACATTGTATGCCAGCCCTGGAAACCCTCTACCTGGTTCTTGACACGAGGTTCAACCCCAATATTCCACCTCCTACAAACTCTAGATTTGTCGTTGGTATGACTGGAATCTTAGGCACAAGAGGCAGTGCTTTGCCAGCAACTCTCCCGAACAAGGAAGACTTGGATTTACGGGACAAAATGTTGAGGGCGTACCAACATGCATCGCATATCAAGTCAAATATTGAGAGACGTCTTGTGGGGCGTAACTCGTCTGCAACTTTCTGGCACCCTCATAGAGTTAGAGAGGATGACCCAGGGAAACCTGTTTTCCAGATCAAGGTTGTTCAATGGTCAAGGTAAAATGGGATATAATATGGGGGGCACTGGGGGCTCGATTAACCGTTTGAAGAGGGGGTTGAGAATTGCTTAGATACAGCTTGACACGGCCCATGCTGTTATTCATTCTGCCATAGCGATAATATGCTTTTTAAGTCTACAAAAACTTAAAATGGAGCGGAACTATGGAACACAATGGGCATTTTGCCTTGGAACTTTGCATGAGGTCTGGCTCTCCAGCAGCCAAGAAGCCGAACCTTCTCAAAGTCTTTCGTTCTTTGCTCTCCATTCAATGCAGCGGTTGTTTTTGCTTTGCGTTACGCGGCTAAGGGACCGAATGAAATCAATTGTTTGAGTCTTGACCTTTGAGTAAGAAATCCGTGTGAATTGTTTGAGCGCTCAAGGAAGGTCGTTTGAATATTCCTTATTCTGCTAAAGCTACAAACAACGTCAGCAATTAAACTTCATGTAATCTCTTATAATGATTTGGAATATAAGAAGCAGTTGCTCAACCCTGTTTGATTAATTTGCTTCTCAAATAATGGTTAAAGCAGAAGAGGAATATCGTGCATCTATTACATCACACCTGTAAATCATCAATGACGTGAAACAAGAAGCCCGGTCTTATTTAACAGAACTTCTGCGACCGCTGAGCCTGGGAGATGACGACACCGGGTGCAATGGGCCACGGTCTTGAAAATTATTTTTGACAGGTGGGGTTCTTTTTGAGTTCGAGATCCTTGGAAACCTTAACAAACAGACGAGTGTTTAGAGTTTCGGCAGAGTTTAAATTGAAGACATCAAAGCTCCCTCATCATCAAAGGTATCTTATTATTTTGTATGCAAATGCTTGACCTGGATATCTATGTAACAGAAGAGAACACCATGTCCATGCTCGAAGGCCGGTCAACAAACGCCCGCCCAAAACAACTAGGCAACGACTCAGCCCGCCAACCTTATGCAGATATCATTCCCAACGACGTACAGTACCACCCCACCTAGAACTGCCACTGATAAACCTTCACGCTGTTGATGATCCAGTACGCCTGCTGGAAAGCAGCAGGGTTGGCCGCAACATAGTCGGCGCACTTGGCGTACTTGGTAGGGTTATTCTTATAGCAGCTGGTCTGCTTCCAGAAATAATCCTGTCCGGCATAGTTTCCACAGAAAGTGGTGTCGAAAACGATGTTGTGGTCCTTGAAATGGTCGTTGATGATGCAGTTACCTCCCTCAGTGGTGAAAGATGGAGTTCCCCATGTCGAGGTATCGGGCTTGCCGCTCTTGATGTTGGCTGGGACGGCAGTGGGTGGGAAAGTCCACATCTTGATGAATTTTGTTGTCCATTCCATCGCTACGATTCCACCTCCGTTTGCGTTGAATGAGGATCCGTATTTACCGTTCCCGGTGGTCGTTGATGCGCACCCTTGGTTCACACTCTGAGTTGTCCCAAAAGGGCCAGTGGTTGCAGTATCGTCGCAGTTGTAGGACGAGATAACGGATGTCTGGCGAGTA
Organism: Cadophora sp. M221; assembly: GCA_017366145.1. NCBI lineage: Eukaryota > Fungi > Ascomycota > Leotiomycetes > Helotiales > Ploettnerulaceae > Cadophora > Cadophora sp. M221. The sequence continues at coordinate 25,129 of JAFJYG010000124.1, read as the reverse complement.
CCAAGTTTGTTTCCAGGGATGGTACATGCCGAGGAGTGATCGGTATGCAGCACGTGCAGACTCTGAGAGTTTTCATTGATGTTCTCGAAGATATCGATCTCGCCCCATCTTGGGTAGTTCTCGTGGCCCACGGTCCAGCTATTCTCGTCAGTACAATCCTCAGGTCCCAAGGCATGACTTACTTACAAGGCTGGCCAGATACCACATGCTTGTTGGGGAACGTGGTAAAGGTCTGCGATGAACATTCCCCTTGTGTACTTCTTCTTGGACTCGATTCTGACGCTGGCCCGTCCTCTGTTTGTTGCTGATTGAACTGGCGACAGAACATTTGCTGAGTCCACTCCCATATATGATCGTTTGGCAGTGGGGTTGTATCCGATCAGGCCTTTGGAGAGCGCCGCGGATTGGGTTTGATAGTCGACAAACCCGCCAGTTGGGTCGTTGACCTGTATTACTTGATCAGTACTTCTTGGGAAAGCTTTTGGACCGGGGCTCATACAGTGATGAAATTGAAGTTGTTGTAGAAGTTAGGACCGGAAAAGTCATCTACTAGCAAGTATTGCGCGGCATCGACCTGTACAGAGAGGGCAAGGGCCAGAACGGCCGCCTTGATGATTGAAGAAGACATGATTAAAGATATTAGATAGGCGAGGAGACAACGAGTGAATAGACGTGTAGACGTCAAATATAAACCAGGCTTGAAACTCAGAAAGAGTGATGAGTGACAAACGCCGAGGGCTTACAAAGGTCAAGCCACCTGATGTGGGTGGTGGCCATCTTTTTGTTCAAAAACCCCCAAATCTCCAGCTACTCGGTGTTGACATGGCATCGGCCCCACTGCTTGACTTGGTCGTTGGTTTTACGGAGATATTGATGACTCTGTGGCAAAGTCAGGCAACAAAACACGCATCTGGAATGGTGGCATTGGTGGCGTAGGGTTCTAGAGGCGTCGCTTCCTCCCATCTACATCTTTTGCTGGAATCACATACAGATCTAGACTGCTGGCCCGAGCGGATATATGAAGCTCGCGCTGTGATGGAGAATGTGGAAATGAGTTCCCAGCAAGGCGGGAGCGGCTTGGGCTTTATTTGGACTAACACGAGCCGAACCCCTGAATGCAACATCGACGCGAGACTACTTGCGGCGCAGGGCTTGAACACTGAAAATAGCCACCCGAGCAAAAAAGCAGATTTGAAAATCATCACAAAGTGAAATCGCATGGCAATTCAAGCCAGTGATCGTTCACAACTTGTACGATTACTGAAGAAACTTTGGATTATTTGAATCAGGCTTTATATCATTATGGCCAGTTGTGCTGGAAGGTAAGAAAATATTGATTCGCTTACCGGCCCCTGGCCAGCACGTCCTTCTCATGCAGGAACAGACAGGCATAACGAGAGGCACAGCCAAGGAACCGGTCACATCTCCGAGATTCCCTCCCTCAACTATCAATCAACTGATAACAAGAAGATTGTTAGCAATTTTGGCTAAAAGAAATAATTGTACGAGAGGAGGGAAAAGAGAAAACAAGGGCGAGTACCAAGTTACCAACCAAATGTAAGACTGTACATCACTAAAGTGTGGTTCTATTTTCAAGCAGGGGCTTCAAATCATGAATAATCGAGATCTGACAATCCCTGCAAATGTCTATCGCCTGCACACGATAACAAGCATTTGACACGTTGATCCAGCCGTACATCCGAAAACCTTCTGAGAAGCAGGTGGCCGTGGCCAATCCAGTATGAATAATGGTAAAGCTTATGGCCAATGCTTGACTTGAAGTAAGGGAGTGTACTTTACTAAGAATCGAAGATTTCGATGGAAGGAATATTGAAATAGAAATATTCAGCAGGCAATATTGAAGCAGGAATGGAGACCCGCACGGAGATGTCTTCTCATTTGGACTAGCTCATGAGTTGAGTAATCAGGCATATCCCGCAACCCCCAAGTTTTCCTCGACCCCAGCAACACGAGATGTAACTTCTCTCATCGCCAACAGGTTCAAAGTCCCTCCGTGTCTGACACGTTTATACAGTTGCATTTCATCTTCGCCTCTATCAAGCATCACCACGAAATTACTTTTCGCATTCCCTTATTGCACAGCACCGCAGTAGCATGCAGCTCGTGTAATCACTTCACCTCGTATTCATCTGATGCGCCAATGCCAAATCGAGGTTTCATCAGTTGCCTCTTTGGACTCTTGCTATAGCCTATTGATCACGCGGTCACGGGCATCATCTTGCAAAACCAAATGCCTACCGACTCTCTGGCTCTTGAAAGCAAACTGATGAGGTCAGGAGACAACACGTAGATTTGGTGTAAAGGAAAGTGAGGAGCTTGTGGATGGCGAATACTAAATTTTGGCAAGACGGCAAAGTTAGGGGTAAGTTAGAGCACCACTTTTGCAACAGCCACTTTGCCGCACGGAGGTAAGTCACAAGGATGATGATATACAGTACCTGAGGATATTCAAGGCAACGGTGAGCTTTAATTGTGTACTGGACAGCCATCCCGACTTGCTCAATGTTCCGTCGGCAGCTGTCCATTTCCTCTCAGGACCAGCTCATGGCCGAATCAACAAGCTTCGAGGGTCCTCCGAAGACAAAACCTTCTCCATATCAGGAGCACCAGGAACAAGCATCCGTCTAAGGAATTCCTGATTGATTTTATCAATTCCTTCCTCCCTCGCGATTCTTCCTCTCAATAGGACCAGCTCAGCTCCCCACTTGACCAACTCTCGATGCTTCATTTCCTCTCTGCCATTCCGCCGCTTGAATGCCTCCGTTGTATTTAGATTCGACACTCGCATGAGAGTAAGTTCAGGGAACTTCCATTCAGGGTGGTTTGCGGCGTAGGTGGCAAAGAAGGTTCGAAGTTTTCTGAGGCTAAACGACTTGGTTGACCAGCTGATCAACATCTCGGCATTTCCGGAGCTTGAGACTTCTTCCAGCTTCGTATCAACGATCAAATTGCATTTTCTGTTGGAGTTTCCGAGCACGATCAGCAGTTTGGCGAGGGATGCAAACTTCGACAGGATGTCAGCTATCTTAGCGAACTCCACGTCGCGGCTGTTGGTTCCCAGGACCCACAAGAAGAAATTCTTGTCGTGGGTCGCAAGAGTGGTGATATTGCACAGGAATGGGCCTGTAGGACCGTGTTGGAAGCCAGCAGCAGCGAACGAAGCACCACAGCTCTTCAAGTGGTTGATGAATAAGACATCACCAACTTTCTGGCTGAACAGGAGTTTTCGGGTTCTGTCGCTTGCTGTACTCGCTCGATCTACATACATGTGGCAGTTCATGCTCCGCAACACTGCTTGGCGAGATTCTTGGGTGGTCTTAAGAGCACGTTCTTGGATGGTATGAAAATAAGAGTCGAGGCTCGGTCGCTCGAATCGGTCGAGAGTATCTGGACTAGCTTCATGGAGTTGTTGGTGTTGGCGTCGGCGTCGAGCGTGATGATGCTTGCTTGCTCAAACACAATGTAGCTCCACTATTGATTGGTGCGTTAGCAGTGGCTCGCGGAATGAGACAGAGAAGATGATATCAATTCATGGATGTTTAATGCTTACCACATGCTGTCGCAACTCCAATGGCAAGTCAGGGAACTTTTCAAAACACCAGTGCTGGTTTGTTGGGGCCCCGGTTGTTTCTGAACATCGGATTGGGATGAGCAGCCATGAGATTATCTAAATCCTTCTTCATCTGCTGCAGGTCGATATTTTGTTGAAGCATCTTCTTGATTCTCCTCTCTCTATACTCCTGGGTCCATGGATTCTTGCATTGATTCGCTCCAAGAATAATGAGCTGTTTCACCGAGCGGCAGCGAACCCCCGAAAAGCAATTGATATGCTCGGCTTGGTCCCCCAAGGCATGTATGAGCATCATTTCCACTTCGGGCTCGCATTCGTGAGAAACGAACCCCATTATCTTGTGGCGCAGATCAGCGCTGTCTTTGTACTTGTCCGCGGGAGGTTGTACTTGTCCGCGAAACCTCCTTGTGCTGCTACGGCCTCGCGATGATATTCGAAAGCCGTTTGGACTGGTGTCTGCGCGTTAGTTTTGTCTTTAGTATTGTTGATTGAGAGTCTTGGTACCTACTGCTCATCTGGGCAATGAGTCCTTGGTTATCATTCAGACTTGTAGATGCCATGATGTTTAAGTTTGGTGTTGTAGGCTTATGGTGTTGATGAAGTTGTTGTCTTTGCAAGATTTGAAGTTCACACCTCCTTCGTCTGAGCTCGATTGCGATATTTATTCAGGCCTGATGCTAAGAAACACGCTAGCGGACGACAGACCCTAAGATAAGTCGACAATCTCCTACATCTTGAAACAAAAGAAATTAGATTAAGCGAGTCTGGAATTTGTATGACTCGAATTCACGGGCCAAGTCGTAAACTACTATCCCTGCTCTCTGAGTAGAAGATGCAGTTGCTTTATATCTAATGATATTTCAAACCCAACGACAAGTGTTAGATGTAGAGACTCGTGTATGGACATAGAGGACTAACCTTTCAGAGTCGTTTTACTCTGTTGGGAACAGCCGGGATCTTTATTTACTTTGAGATTGTTCAATCAAAGACCCCCTTTGCGACCGTCGTTGGCCACAAGAGATATTTTTAAAACTCTTATATCATAGTTAATATAGATTTAAAAGACTAGAGAGCCTCTCTACTACTATGAGAAAAAGTACAAAGTGACATTTATCCGGTGCTCAAGGCATATCCAAGTTTCAAAACGGCAAAGGCACTCTACCACACACGGCTCCCAGCTTCCAATTAGGAGCAGTAGAAGTTCTTTAAATTCAAACCTGACTCTTTGTTGCACTTCATCAAAAGTTTTACACCAATGTAGCCAAATATGTAAAACATTATTATGTAATTAGACCTTAGGCGAGAGGAGAAACAAACAATTAAACAAGTCTTGAGCAACTGTTTCCCATGTTCTAAATTCCTTACGAGGCTATCGAGGCTGCTCTTCTCATGCCATATAAACTTTCAATAGAGACACAGCGAAATGGAATTGAGCAAAGATTTTCACGGATACCTCAAGTATGGTACAATTGACAAATGCAGCAAAATCCAACCCCCATCTCCGGAGGCCCTTCAGCGTTGGGGAACCTCCACACACTGACCTAGGAAACACCTAAAATATAATTTCCCACACATCAAAATTCTAGATCAACGTCTTTTTTGTTGGGGGTTCATGCAGGAGCACGATTTTATTTTCCATATTATCACTTCCATTGTTTGTTTACATCGCTTGACCGGCTTTGGTCACGTGGATATATGCATGGGAGCTTAAATTCTTGCCGTCAGTATCTCTCAACACTCATGAAATATTGGCAGCTTATTGATTCGATTTCGGTATATAGATAAATTTGGTATTTTCATCGCTGGGCGAGAGAATTTGTCAACAAAATCCTTCCTACGTCCCTAATCGAATCCCAGGAAGGATTTTTCAAGACGCTCTGAGCACTTGGGGAGTGAATGCTTATCACAATCTAAGTCTACAGAACTGCTAGCTAGCCAATCCAATCACTCTCTTCACCTCCTTGATAATTTGACAAGAAGCAGGGCTTAGAACTGCTTCTTCTCACAGTTCTTCTCCGCCTTCACCCATTCCACCGCACAAAACGGCCACTTTCGGACACAGAAGCCCGTCTCAAATACACACCCGGCGACAAATATTCAGCAATAGTACAACGTAAAATTTTCCAACTCTTGAAGTTGACCAGAACTAATCAGTTCCAAAATTTACTACAGGTCACCACTAGCTCAACATTCTTCCAACCCCTCAATCCCCAGACCAAAGGATAGCCTCACCTCAACATGAACACGGATCCCACCCCCACAGCCCCCAATCTTCACAGCGAAGTGCCTTCCACGACAAGAGATATGTAGAACTCCAAGACCTCAGTACCCAGCCTGTCGGCAGGATCAAAATCAATGGCGCTAACCAAAGACACCCTCACCATTCAAGTCGAAGTCAGCCAAGGCCCAGCGTCCTACGATCCCACTATCCCGAAGATCACAAAATTTACCTTATTCAAGAAGCTCTCTTACATGGTACGCATCGCATTTGAGTGCTTTCAATGCCATACGGTCGAGTCGTTGATGTTGTTTACGACAAAAAGAAGGGCCACTACATTTCTTTCCGTGCTGAGATTCCCTCATTCTTGCATACCTCCCAAGAGTCGAGATTTGTAGGGCTGGGTCACTATACGATCTGTTTGGGCACAAAGTCCCATCCAGCTGTCATTCTATTTGACTTCCGAAGAGATCGACTATTGCTGGATGACTGACAAGCCGGAAATCCATTGGCTGGGGCCAGGAGACATGACGGTGAAAAGCGACCTTGCTCTGAAAAAACCAAAGATCGCCTTGGGCCAGTACCTCCACTCGAACTGAGTAAGATCGAAAATGTGCAATCCCATTCGTACTTTACATGAGCTACGGTTTAGAGTCCTTCGTCAAAAGCATGATCTACCTTGCAAACACGCTTGAACGTCTAAGAGACATACGCACTGCACTGGAGGCACGCTTGCCATATACAGAAATGGGAAGCATCAAGGTCTACAGTCTAAGGATCGAACCTGGATCTCAAAAGTCGTGGTGCTGTTGTGGCGGGGACAGCCACTGGTTTCTTTTGTCACATGACTGCGCCGGTCCTTCGCACATAAAAGGAGCCAACACTTGATTTCAGAACATCAAGAACGCAACACCAGATATATTCTATTTATTAGAACCTTTTCCCTCCCCTTCTTTGCCGATTTGTACTCTTCAGATATGTGATATCTTTAGATTTAATTGATCTGTTGTTTACAGACCCTAGATTCTCCTCCGGTGGCTCGCTACATGCTACCCTCTTGTTGTGTGGTTTATTGGGCTTTATCCCTCCCACACTGTGAAAAGTGTCGCAAACAGATACGAAGATACTGCGTCCGGGTCTTTCCAGTTGGCCCGCCCTAGAAGGTGCAACTGAGTGTTCAAAGATCAAGTGTCCATCAGTAGCAGTCTTAAGGGGGTCTATTTGGCAGGAATTAGGATTCATAATTGTCTCAGAACTGAGATAGAGAAGCGGACCCGTGTTCGATGGGGAGAAAGAGATTTTGATCCAGAAGAATCGGAGTCTGTTTCTGGCGACGATGAGGACTTCTCTGAGGGACTGGAGAACAGTTGGATTGGATTCGGTGAGTATGTTGGGCTGATAGCGGATGATCTGCACTTTCGAAAGAAGTTTGGAAGCAACCCAAATGTGTTCTATAAAGACATAAGTCCATTTTTTCACGAAGCAGTCCATGAGGACTATGACTACTTCGATGATTACAACGATTTCCCAACGGCGGAAGACATGATGAACTCCCCAGACATCTGATGGCAACTCTTTTCTCTGGACGCAAACAAATCTTCCAGACTTCCTTTCGTACTTCTTCCGCACCCCCCCCGCGCCCAGAGGAGAATCAAGAGCGACCAATCAAGTATTCCAACACGACAGTTTATCCGCGTAGTCGATCCAGGCTTCCCTTTCTTCAATATCAACAGAGCATCAAATCACATTCTGATTCTTTCCGGTTACGCTTCCGAGATTCTACAAACTGCAGCACCGGTGCCCTCATTTCCGCTTTCAAAAACGAGATCCCAATTCCCGGCAAAGGTTTCGAAAACAGAGCACCATCCATCACACTCAAAAGTACTCCCTGTCCTTCAATTTTCTCACCCTTCATCATTTCGGTGCCGACTACTCGACAAATACCTATGCATTTTTCGGAGATCACTTCAATTTTCATTCAGGATCTCGGTGGCTCTGGCATTGCTCGACAACTGAAGTCCTTCTCACAGATCACAAAGGGTATCCAGCTCTGATGCAGTAAAGCTTCTTGCGGCATGAGTATGCTTATGGCTACTCAGCACCAGCTATTTTCGTAGATGATACCAAAACATTTGCATATTGTCGATAGAAATTTCAACACGCGAACATGACAATATCCCGCCTTCATTCTCATATCTTAGTGTCTCCATCAAATGCTCATTTCATCTTCTGCAACTCTTTGCTATCCGTAATTATATCTCAAGCCCCAGTATCACCACGATGAACACGCTCATTTCTAAGGGCTGTACTGTTCAAACGGGTTCACACCAAAGGCAGGTAGCCAATGCACCCCGGGCCCATGCACTAAGCCGTTTTCGGCACGCGAGCATCCAGACCGCCAACGACAAACACCTCCCATGGTCCCCAATTACCTCGCGCGTCATCTGGTGCATAAGTTGCGGAAACCCAAGCGTTTACATCTGGCAAGTTCCGCTACTCAAGACATTTCTTTCGCTTCGCATTGCATTCCGGGAGGGACACCTGTGTGTGCCCAGGCCTCCTTAATTCTTTGTTTACATTCGTTCTGATACCAACCAAACAGCGCATCTGCACCCACACCACCTCATCTTCAAAACAAATTATCCTGGAAGATAAACCGAAAAGCAGAAGCTCAGAAGACCATGGATTCCCCAGACCATACCAATACGGGCTCGCTGTCTTCGGAGCCTCAGACTCCAACACCATGCGCTCACCCGAGACCGAGATCAGCAACGATGATTCCATACGTGCCCGTGGAGATCGATGGCAAGACCAGTGAGACAGTCCCACTTCAGACAACGATCATATGCTGATTAGTGCAGGTACGCGAGTACCTATTCCAGTCTCAAGACCATTGTCGCCATTCCCTGATATGTTGCCCGAAGAAGAACTCCTTATGGAGCTTGAGAAGGAGAGCCCAAATATTGGAGTGCTTTCTCTACCTACACGAACAGTCTCACCATTCCCAAGCCACCCGTTTATTACCGACGCAGACTCTCTGCAACTCGCGGTCTCTGAGAACCCTGACCGCATCTTCGAAGCTATTCAAAACCTAGTCAAGGGGCGCGATGCTCTGAGGGCTGACTTGGTACGCACATCCACCGAGCTACAGTCGGTGACTGATGATCTGGCGAACACGCGAGTAGATCACACCGCTGCCCGGCATCGATATGAGGAGCTGTTCCGTGTTGCAAGTTCGAAGCAAGTCATCCTTTGGAATTACATCGAATCGCTGCATAGACAGCTGGCTGTTGCAAGAGGCCAGCCTGCTGCTAATGTTGGAGCAGGTTATGGTTTGGGTCTGCACATGGGTGAGCGAGGTGGACCAGGCATGGGCGTTTCTATGGAGAAGTGGATTAGTGAGGGGATGGATGGTGATAGAGGATTGAGCGTTGGAGAGGAAGGTAGTGAGCATGATACTGAGCAGGGCACCGAGCATTCATTCGTGAGTGCGGATGATAGTGTTGGTACGAGAAGTCTGGACCCAAACGCAGTGAGCTTTCTCCACATCGACTTTACGATGCTTAACCACAATCTTGAGACATCCCACTGACTGCTAGAAGCAAGCATTTGTTCCACAGAGCGGAAGCCTGCAGAAGTTCCGTGGTCGAAGCCCAGGAAGATTGTTCAAGAACAGGAGCCCAGACCGATACTCCCGTCAGATTCCTTGGACACCAACTAAGCACACTTCCTACGCCGTTCAAGATCCATTCCAAGATCAGCAGCGAGGTCAACGCACCCTTCAACCCATGAAGCTCCCAGCCATCCCTCTACACCTAGTTCCACCACCACACAGTTTGATCGCTCCTCTGCCACCCCGCTGGTATGGCATCTGTCCACACTCACTTGCCCAAACCGGCCCCTGTCCTCTGGGGCTGAAATGCCAATTCGTCCCTGTCTGTCCAAGCCACAATAATCCGGATGGAGATGGTTGCGCGTTGTTCAACATGGGAGGAGCATCTGCTTGCCGTTTTGTACATGAGTATCGGTTCTGCGAGGATGTGCTTGCGGACGGCCAGGGTAGCTGTCCCTGGGAGTGCAATACGCTTGGAAGGCATCCAGCTACCATGGAACAAGTTAAGATGAAGAAACAGATTCATATGAGAGTTCGGGTGCATAAGTCACGTTGTGATGTGGCAGAGTGGGATGCCAGAGTGGTGTTGTTGAGTATGCGGGAGGCTCATGCTCGTGGGCTTTTCAATGGGCAACAACCAGTTGGTGGTCACAAATAATTATGAGAGAGTGCTTAGATATACACAGAGCAGCGACGGTCACCGTCAGGAATGTTGTTTGTGAGTATACGAAGCGAAATTGTTGAAGTATCTGGATAATGAGTTTGGGGAGGAGAATTGATGTTCCTGATGTGGCAGCAACGACTCACTACATTTCTCCGGAAGTCTCGACTGCGTCCTTTTTCTAGTAAGCAATCAAAACAGAAATAAAGTCTAATTGCAGTCATTCGCTCTTGCCTTTTGTGACTCTGTTGACGAAGTACAGGATCTCGACCCCTTGGATTGCTTTTGACTTCAACATCAGCATAATTTTCAACACCAAACCCGCATCCCGTCGTTGAAGCTCACAGCATCCATAATTACCACCACGTATGAAACTTGCAACATTTTGAATGCTTGAGTAGCACAATCTTGGAAGGAATTTAACCGCCAGGAACACGAAACCGGGCTCTCGTTGTCGTTCCTCATACGACTCCAAAAGAACCAACAATCTTGAATCATGGGATTCTCAAACGACTATCACTCGCTAGAGGCCAATGAGCTAAGCCGGTCCGTGGCAGAAGATCCAGCACGCTTTCTCGGTTACCTCGGTACACTCGAAGTTGAGCATCAGCGTCTGACTCAGGCAACAGAGACTCTCACAGCAAGAAACCTCGAGTAAGCTTCAACACCCAAGGATGGGTAACAACCACTAACGAGCATGCTCAGACTCAACGGTATCATTGAGCGTGCAAATATCGACTTCGTCAAGGGTCGAGGTAGCAACGACAAGGAATTCACTGATACATTGGTTAAACGAATTGTACAACTGAATGACGAGAACCGGGAATTACAGAACTGCCAGGAGGTCAACAAGTTGCTCGTGATACAAAACAAACTTCTCCAGGATGAACGCCAATACCAGGTCGAGGCGGTGATGAATCAGGCGGCCAACATTGACAAGGAATATACTCGACTGACTGGGGTCTTGCACGAATATGGCGTCAATGCTGCCAGGCTACGGAATGAACGAGATATCCTTAAACACAACCTCGACGTCACTCGTAGGTCTGGGGAGATTGAGAACGCAATATTGAAGAAAGAATTCGATACAAAGATAGGGGCTCTGAATATGGCTTACGACCAATTGCGAGCAGAGGTTAAGACCGAGATCTCGATCCTGGAAAAGCAAGAGCAGGTCGTAACTTCGGATGTCAAGCTGTTTAAAGGGACATGGAGAGATCTCCCGAATGCAGTTGTGCAGGTCAAATCGAAACGATCAGAGAGTTCTTGTTTCAGCGAAGAAGGTTCAGATGATACTCTCAACGAGCGGTTCTTCCAACTACAACTCAACATCTTAGCCCTCAAAAGCGAGAACAAGCGACTAAAGGGAGAGCTAGATGCTACACAGCATATCTTCACGGAATTAGCTTACTCGGAGACCCGAAACCGACAGCTTCAATTCGAAGTATCGACTTTAGCGTCGAAATTCAAAGAAGTATCTTCGGAAGCTTTGACAACCTTCAACAGTCACTTCGAGAAGGCCATGAGCACTGCTTGGAACAACTTTGGGAAATTGCAGTTGACTATGGAAGATCAACTCCAAGGCGATGTTGATGTGGAGACTGCAGCCCGAATTGTTCGATTCTCGGAGCGGATTTGGGAGTTTGGCCAGTTGCCGTTGTCCAACATGGAGCAAGATGTTCGAGGACTGGTGGAAAGCACATGCGGACACTTTCAAAATTTGCAAGAGAGATTGAATGGATTCGGATCGGCGGACGACGGCAGCAAGAATCTCAAGTCATGCCCGCCACATCCCGAGGAGGCTTGCAAGAAGTTCGAGGGACAAGCGGAGAGCGAGGATCCCCACAATCCTACCAACCTCGAGTGCCTTCATTTGGCAGATCAAGATAACATCCTCGATGACAGTACAAACTGCGACTCCTCAATGATAGGTCCTCTATTGGCTTCAAACATGGATACATCATCCGAGCGTTGCAAATCCGAGTCTGAAGAGACCGACGAGCATTCTCGTGATGCTAAACGGGATGGTATCGCGGAAAGTGTATACAAAGAGGCAGCTTGGGCGGAGCTATCACGGCTTGAGAGAGAGGCCTCCGAATTAGAATTATCATGGCTAGACCCAGCCTTCCCGGAGTCATTTTCGCCGCTAGCCAAAGCCCCGTTGTGTCCACCAAAGAGACAACTGCAACCTCGGTTGTTTAAGCAGTGAAGGCAATGGAGACGCATACAGGCGTTGAAGTCTCACGAGAAGGAAAGTAAAGCTGCAAGAACAAGTCTTAGAGACCAGGGGAAAGTTGCTGAGCCAGCTGCGATCCAAAGGTGTATTGTTGGTGGTTGCTGCTGAGCATGGTATATTAGAGTTGGAGTACATCAATAAAGTCAAGTCTCGCCTCGCCCTCTGCACGTCTGTGACAAGTCATTCTCCATGGAGAATCTTTATTCTACGATCCATAAGCCAGCTGCTGCTGTTCAACCTACACACTTTCCGTAAGCAGGGAGAGGGAGCAAATATTCAAGAATGTGACGAAGACGGAAGATAAAGATTGAAGTAATTAAAAGTGCTTTCGTAGATATGCGCTGACAAAAGTTTCTTGAAAATGTCATCACACACCCAGCCATCGTGTATTTCGGATGTTCTTGGTGTCAATATAAACAAACCAAATCAACAAGCCACACCAACAAACTGGATCAACAGACCAAATCAAGAAACCGAATCAGGAAACTAAACTAAGAAATCAAATAAAGAACCTACATCAAATCCCACAATCACACACCCAACATCTCATTCAAAACCTTAACGGCCACTCTACCTACCCGGCTACATCTCATCACAAGCAAGCATCCATACACCACAATACCACACGACACAACGAAAAGATGCCCATCAAACAAGCCGCTCTCATCAAAACCAGCCTCCTCGACCCCAGGCAATCAGCGATCTCAGCCTGGCTTTTGACATCTACAACCTCATCCGTACTCTAGAGCGGGAGAACATATACTCGCTAGCGTCAATGTAGCGATTGGACGCGATAATGCTTGTTTGAGGATGGGACAGGGTCTGTTGGCGTGGGATATTGGAGAGGTAGAGAAGGACGATAGGGATCTTGGGGAGAAGGAACCAGATGAGGGGAAGGGACGAGGTAAATGATGTGGACATCGATGATGCTACGAATCTTATTGTGGCTACGAGCATTCATCACCGGGCCGTGTATGATATCCTTGTTGCGTTGGTTGGTGTCAATGAGGGGCTGAAGAGACAGAATGATGGACTAAGAATTGCGAATGCTGAACTGGTTGCGAGGTTCACTGCGATGCTCGAATTGCAAGCTCTGGCAGAGGAAGACCTCAAAAACCGGGTGGAGTTTATGAGACGGATGGCCGCAAATTATCTTGTGTGCAATTCAATACAACCAACAATGACGGAGAAGAGATAGATAGAATCTTTAGGGACGGCCGAGAGGGGTATTTGGAAGGAACTTATTGCAAGCGGAAGCTTGCACGATGGGAAAAGGGGTGAAGCAGCTTGGGAAGCGGATCGGGATGAATTATCATGGGGCATGGGTGGCGGATTTGGGGCCTCCGGTGGAGTTTGATGGAGTCCTGAGACCGTAGAGAAGAATCAAATATACACCGTTTGGTTGGTAGATAGAAAGGTTGTGTCGGGGAATAGGCGATGAGGATCACACAACAAATAATGACAGTCTTACGTGTTTATGGCTCGGATGTTTCTGGCGTGTAGAAGCTGGATGCTCAGCTTGACCAAGAGAAGTCAGAATTGGGATTCACTCCCAAAATATCTTCCCAGTGAAAAACCACTCGGAGTTTTGGAAGGATCCAATCCGGCCATCGACTATCCCTCAAACGTTCCAATCTAGCCTGAAGCTCGCCGAGCACCAGAATTGGAAATTCCTGACACCGATCGTCGAATGACTCGAAAGTTCTCCCTTGACTAAGTCAAAGAACGCGCAGCTGTCGGACACATTTCAACTTTCTTTCCCCTCTACTCAAGGCTACTTCAGCTCGCGGGACCATAGCATCTGGTGCTATCTCTGAAGTAGCCGGTCCGTTAGGGGCACAGGAAAATGATCCTGGGTTATTCCAATTGAGGACAATGATCCCTTCTTTGAGGTTGGGAAATTGTTTCTAATAATCATGTGTCAAGTCACCGCTGCCAGAAAGTGGTAGGGCAACCGTGTTTACTGATGCTGCCATTGAGTACAGCGCGACGAAATCGGCAATATTTTGAGGAGTTGCGGATATGTCGTTGAACAGAACGATGTCGTCTCGGGGCATGAAATGCATCAAACAAATTTCCCATTCTTCATACGTATTAGAGCGCTGTCCAACACCGAGAAGAATGATAGACATCTTTGACCTACTATATATATTGGGACTATCAAACTCTACATGGTAGAGGAGTTGACTTCTGTTCATCACATTTATGCTTGTGAACATACCGCCGAAGATTTCGTTAGCATCTCTACATGCGAGCACCACCCCTTTGAGCAAGATTCGTGGTAAGGCATATTTGCTTGTGGTCTGTCTGACGTTCTCTCAAAGCGGAAGAAAAGGCATGAGGCTCCATGGTTCCCCTTTCCTCGTTTGAGAAATTGGCAGTATGTGGTTTAATGAATAATGCGCATCTCCAGATTTTCAACTGAAGTTCCTTGGGAAGAAGGGGTAAAGAGTGAAGCCTGATTCTTTTTTCGAGATGGACAGCTGGGCTGACTGGAGGGAAGGACTGGATTCATCTACAAATAGTTAGACCTGTGAGTGTCTGATCTTGACTGAGCTGATTGACAGAGAGGGAGATCGTAGATCAGTCTTCGAGAAAGGTCAACACACCACGAGACATTTTTGTAGGACTCAGAGCAGAAAGATTGTCAGATGTTTGAAGAGACCCCGGCGAATTCTCAAGTCGATAGAGATCGCTCAAAAGTGTAGCTTGGCAATCAAGAATGCATGACTGAGGTAATGCTTGGAGTTCCCAAATTGTACGTATTGTATGAAAACAAAGCTAGAATTGACACTGGTCGTGAAAGCCCATGGTCTTGATCTTGTGTCGAGGACGGGATCAATGGACTCGCAAGTGTATCTTCGCTTGGCTTCGATCAACTACTTATATTAATTCCGCGGGGCAGAATTATATCCCATCAATAGATGTAGGGAGTTGATCCAGTCGATACCTTATATCGTCGGCGACAGTTGTTGGTTGTCATTGAGGTCCAGCAGAGCCTCGTCTCTTAGCGTCTTGATTATGTCAGCTAGCATGGTGGAACATGGCGAAGGTCTGAAGCTTCGACTACCTTGTCCATCATCGTCAACACCCCAAAGCCTCGAGCGTTCATACAAATTTGCCCTCCTCCCCATGACAACCGTCGAAAGATACCGCCCTCCACACCACTTTCTTTCAGATGCGCCCTCGAAAGGTCCAACAACAAATTCCTCTTCCAATTCCATAGTCAGAAACATTCCTCCCGCTGTACCCTCTCCACCTCGACTCTCTCGAAACTCCCCACCTCAGAGACCGGATACCATATCGACACCCTCCCTCCCAGCCACAATGGCGGTTGACCAGCTGAGCCAATGGCTTTTCACTCCGGACGAGCTGAAAGCTACGCCTTCGATGTGCGATGGCCTTGACCCCGCGGAGGAGCGCTGCCGGAGAGCGAAAGGCGTCAACTTTATAATTCAAGTTGGGATACTCCTCAAACTCCCACAGATGACGATAGGAGTTGCCAGCACGTTCTTTCACCGATTTTATATGCGGAGGAGTATGGTTGAGAAGAAGGGTGGTCTGCACCATTACGTGAGTTTCTTCGCCAATCCAAGAAGCCCGCCCCATCGTTTGCGTCCTCGAAATCCAAGTCTTTCCGATATCTCCTGGCAGGGAACTTTATACTGACTGATTGTTTTCTTGAATAGAGCCTTGCAGCAACCGCCCTCTTCCTCGCTACCAAAACAGAAGAATGCTGTCGCAAAACCAAAGAAATCGTCATCGCAGTTGCCAAAGTAGCACAGAAGAACGCGTCCTTGATCATCGACGAGCAATCGAAGGAATACTGGAGATGGCGAGACGCGATGCTTCTATATGAGGAACAAATGCTGGAAGTTCTCACATTCGATTTGGTCGTCAAAATACCCTACGGGTTCTTAATCGAGGCCCTGAAGACCTTCAATATCGAGGAGAACAAACATATACGGAATGTGGCGTGGGCATTTGTCAATGACAGCGCAATGACTATGATCTGTCTCGCTATGCCGCCGAAAGATATTGCAGTTGGTGCACTGTACTTTGCAATCAAGTTTAATGCGGACACAATTCCGGATGATGAGACAGGCGCCCCCTGGTGGGAGGTTCTGGGCGGATCCCCGGACAGGATCATTCAAGCTGTAGGGTTCATGAATGAATTCTGGAGCGATAACCCTCTACGCAAAGCTGAGACACCATATGCTGGATACACATCATCGAGCGAGGACTTGGAGCGGACGAGGAGAAGAGCTGCTTCGGAAGCAAGCAGTATCATATCTCCACCATCTATCAATGGCGAGTCACTCGTTTCACCCAAGAGACAAAGAGACGAGGGGACAGAGCCACTTAAGATATGTATCGAGAATGGAGACAGACCTACATCGAAGCGGAAAGAGATTGAGGATAGAGAAGAGGAACCTGCACGAAAGAGAGCGAGGACGGAAGATGCTGTGTCAGAAGAAGGTGCTATTGAGGAGCCTGGTGAACTTGGTGAGGAGAAAGAGGATCCTCCTTCGTGAGATGGTATGTGATGCGATGTATACACGATAGGATGGATGGATGTATGATCAGGACCTTTTTCTTTCTCACCTAGATACCCAATAAATGCACGGCTTTTGATTTATACTTTCTGGAAGAGGGTGATTTCATCCGCTTTCTTGTTTTGAAGATGTATTCTGAATGGCTAGGTAAGTACAAAATTGACTTCGGGCTTTTAATGATCCCAAGAAGGGTGGGGTTTCTTGGCCAAGCATTGTAAATGTGTGCATTGTAGGGAGTACATGCATTCCATGCTTCGATAATTATTCCAAGGATCTCTTTTCGTTCCACAACCCTCAAGCAAAGCAACCGATAGACCGCAGACAGGAAATGAACTGGGCTGCTGGCTGCTGGCTGATCTTGAACTTTTGAGCTACGTCATATTACGGTGACAAGGAGTAATGTGTTGAACAACCAGGTATTATCTCACCGTACTCTAGAGACACAGACTCATTGGCAAAGAATGTTTCTTCGCCAGAGTCAGAAATGTAGAACAACAGACCCGTCTGGAGTCCGAGGTTAAAGGATGGGTAGTTGTGCATATAGCAGCAATAACCTGACAGAGAACCAACTACGTACTTGCAAGAGGAAAGTCACTTCACATCACTTCAATTAGCCTCACGTCACAACACATCCCTTCACATTAATTCAGGGCAAATAGGGAACTCTGTGATGTATGCACCAATCCTGCATTCAAAGCAAAACAACGTATTTACAATCGCGCTCTCAAGCTCAAACCCATCCTCTCTCAAATCCCAAATTATCAAATTCTCATTCACCCTCCTCTCGGTATCTTAACCACCTTCAGTACACACCGTTCCCCCTAATCTCATAGCCAGAGAAATCAGCACTCATTCCCCTGCACCGAAATACAGCAAGGCAGAGCATTTTTGCACCCCCTAATGCTTCGAGTCCCCCATGGGATGAGCTCTCATCTCATCAACCCCAGTATCATCAAATTAATCATCCCATCGTATCGTATCGTACCGTATGGGACCCAAAAATATCTCGGACAGACAAAACAAGCAAGGAGAGAAAGAAAAAAAGGTAAACAGACGAAACGCCGAAAAAACGAGAGGTTGCTCGTTGGTGATTTTGAAGAAAGGAAAAGTGACAGTGACAGTCTGTATCAAATTGTATCCGTGATCGTCATCGTGGAGGTAGAGACGAGTAGAGTGCTGCGGCCGTGGAAAATTTGGCGTAGTGTGATTGAGCTGCAGTAGGTAGGTTGGTTGATTTTGCAGATCCGGGTTTCCGTTTGCTGAGTGCTGTTGAGGAGGTATTGACAGTTTGCAGACGGTAACGCCAGCTGCACATCAAATCCGATCTTTCAGATCACTCAAGAACGGCCTTGAGATCTTAGGAAATGATACTGTTAGTGTGTCTTCTTTCGGAGTTTGGAAAGTAGGAGGCGTAGAGAGAAGTGAACTGAACTGAAGTGAAGTGAAATGCAAAGCAAGAAAGAATGAAGAAAGGGAAGGGAACTAGGCAACATACCTCAAACCACCCTCTCTCTCTCACCATTCTTATCTTCAATCTCAGACTCGATACCCGTCTCATCCACAGCCTTCGCCATCGAGAGCCAAGATTTAACACGCACCATCACACCCTTAACCGAACCCAGTGTATCACCAAACCCACCACCCATCACCTTTTCCTTTCCACCCTCCCCACGCATCTTCATCTCACTCTCCAACTCCTCAAAAAGGACCTTCACCTTCCCCTCAACACCCCTACAATAAACCTCCCAAGCCACAATCTCCTTCTCCAGCTCCTGCACCTGCAGCACAACATCATCGAGGAGTTTAAGAATACGCTCGAAATCGACCTGTTGGTTATCGACTGCCACGGTCTCGAGATAGCGGAGGAGTTCTTGGAGTTTGATCTTGTTATCCTTCATGCTCTTGCCGTCCTTACCATCCTTGCCGGCGTTCTTGGGGAAGAGAATCTGTTGCAGAATCCTAGCCTCACGACTTCGACCCTGGGAACCAGCAAGCACACCAGCAATCTCCTCAAGGATACCGACGATGGAGGTGATTTTCTTGGCTAGGAAAGCGTGGTGTGCTGTGCTCTTGGCTTTGAATTGGGCTTGTAGGGCGGAGATCTTGGGGGCTTTGTTTGTGATGTCCTTTAGGAGGAGAGTCTTGGCTTTTCCTGAGGTGGAAAGTGAGGTTGTGGCGGTTGGGTGAAGACGAGCGGTGGTAGCGGGGATCTTGAATGTGATTGTGGTGGCGGAGATGGTTAATGGGTTCTTGTCTTCTTGGAGGACTTTCTGCTCTCGAAGTTGGCCTGGTGGTGTCTTACCAGCTGCGGCGCAGACTGGGAGAAGAGTGAAGGTGAAGAGAAGGGCGAGCAGCATTCGAATTGCTGAGGAACACTTCATCGTAGCAATTTCTCTTGGTTGTTTGTGCGTTGTTGTAGTGTGAAGCTATGGATTGCAATTGTAAGTGCTGCAAGTGCTCGAAGCTCCTTGTGCAAAGGTGGTACAATTGCGACGCGTGAAGTTGAAGGCGTTGTCTCGAGGTGGGTTTGATGTTAAGGAGGAAGAAGACGAGGCGGGAGGGAACTCGAAAATAAGGTATTGTCGGTTTCTATATCTCCCAGAACTTCATTTGTCTGCCTGAATTCGAGATAGGCGAATAGGTTAGCTCACTAGCGTGTTAGCTGAGAGTAAATCAGGCCGTGAATGATTCGAAATCGCAAGGGTGAAAGTGAAAGTGATGTATGTAACGATGAGGCAGCGATGAAGCGGTAAGAAGAGCAGAGTAAACCGACAAACGACAATAACAAACAAGCACAGAAACAGCTTACCACTTAAGCAAAATCCTGTCCTTACCAATCCAATCCAGTCCAATCCTGTCCAGTGCTGCACGCTGTTTTCTCCTCCTTTTTCAACGCAGAGAGAGCACGAGCGTCCTTGTCCTTATCCCGTCTTTGTTGATCTGATCCAATCCAAACTTCCTTAGACTCAACTCAACTCAGCCCAGCACAAATCACAACCACAATCACAATCAGAATCAGAACTAGAAACTATCCTCTCAAAAATATCCCTCGCAAGTCAGTCCAACCACAAGATATTTAAATTCCCACCAAAGCAAACAAAACGCACGCACGCACGCACGCACGTACCCAGCACGCATGCAAACAACAACATACAGTCCACACCCACAGCAACGCAACAGATACACTTATCCCCAGTTAAAGTTCAAAGGTATAGAATCTCATAAACCTAACTTTCTAACTCAAATTTCACTTAAGAATTCATTTCCCTTCATCAAGCTGGTTTTGCTTTGCCTTTCCCTTTGCCTTTTCAGGTGATGTGACGGAGGTTAGAAAGAAACTCGCTTAACCCCTCCCTTCTCCTCCCGTTCGTCATGTTCGTTTGCAGCGATACCTACCTCCCTACCTACCGATAAGCAGAAGCAGTCACCCAGACCTCCCATACATACATCCATTCATTCCAACCGCATTTGTTTGCAGCGAAAAACCCTCACACGCACGGAAACCGGCATTGTTTTGGATTTCAGTGCTGGTATTGGAACTAGAATTGGCGGTCGCTGGGAGGGAGCGGCACCTTGGGGATAGGAAATTATACTATATTACAATATCTAAAGATTAGGAAAATTTAATATCAAGGTATAGTGTAGTTTGCTATCAATCAATTGTTACATCCCCCGTTCTCATCTTCACAGCATCACTGCCGCGATCCCCCATGGCCTTAAAAGAACTTCTCCAAAGGCACCTCCCTCCACCGCCCCCGTTCAGTATGCCACCACCTCTCCCTATCCTTCTTCCCCTTCGCCCCGCCACCATTTGCAGTCACATTCCCATTTCTATTCCCCGCATCCAGATTCCAACTTCCCGTACACCCATCCCTCACACTCACCTCCTCGCCCATATCAAGCAACCCTCCCGGTCCCTCAATATCCACAATCGCCTCATCCGAGCCCTCGACGTCCGGTTTGAGTGTGTAGAAGATATTACTCTGGATCCTCCCCAGAAAGCCCGCGACGGCCTGTCTCTCGACGAATTGACCGTTTTCGTCCCACAGGATAATGTGGAAGCGTGGTTGTTTGGCTGCGATGTCGATGCGTTGCTGTGCCATCCTTCGAGCCGTCGCGAGACTCATGCCTTGTTCTCTACCAGCTCCTGCGAGTTCGTTCGACGAGTTTTGAGAGGAGTGCGATGATTTCTCTTTGTCGAGATTGAGGGAGAAGGCAGAGCGAGTGGGCGATTTGGCGAATGAGGAATTGATGGAACTAGTGTTGCTGTGATGGCCGTGATGGCCGAGAGAGAACGTGGAGCGTGTTGGAGAGGGGAGGTTCGGTGCGCTTTGTGAATGTGGGATGTTGGCTAGTCCCATGTTTCTGTAGCGGTCTGCGGGGAGCTCGATGCGCTCTCGGGGTTTGCAGAGACGTTGTAGGATGCCGTCGTGGTCCGTTGGAGCGCGGATGGTGCGGAGGGAAGGGAAGCCATTGAAGAATATAGCTTTTGCGAGAATCTCAGTAGCTCTGTCGTCGTCTGGGTTGGTAAATTCCCAATGGAGGTATTGAAGGGTTGACGAAGCGAGGTATGGATGGAGATAGATCTCAATTCCTCGAGGTAGAGATGGTGACGGCGCTTGCGAGATGGTGAAATGAGTCAGTGACTTGAGATGTGAGAAGAGTCGAGTCAAGACAGGTAGAGACAGTAGAGGAAGTCCAATGAGTGACAATGAAGTTAAGGAGTCGGTCCTGGAGGGAGATCCATAGCTCGAGAGTCCATTGGCAGTTATACCAGGAAGATTGTCAAGTCGCAATGACTTCAAAGGCGGCAGAGACAGGAGTGTCTCGTCGTCGAAAGATGTCGCCGGAAAAGAGGAGACATGAAGATTCTCGAGCGAAGGTAGAGAATAGAATATATCCGTGAACAACGGGGAATCGATAGTGCCGCCCGGATTGCAATGGAGGAACAAGGTCTTCAGATGTACCCAATTTGAGTGGTGAATCATGAAGTCGATACACTGCTCCGGAAGCAATGGACTGGGTGCAAGAACCGGCGTGAGATATTCTGCATCTGCCGAGAGGTTGAATCGACGTTGTCTCTGGAATGGACTTGGATTGATGACCCAGACCCGCTCCGTGAGCTTCCTCCTCGTCGAAAGTGCATGAACAAATCTTGAGAATTCGTGATTGTACGTTGGATAGAACCCAGGAAGTCGTTCCAGATTAGGACAAGCCATGATCAAGGAGGCCACTAGCTCCAGGTATTCATCCTGTTCCTTTTTGCCCTTCGCAGTATCCGGCATTGCTGGAACCTTCAAAGCTTTGACATATTCAGCCAGATCTGGTCGAGTCCGGAGAGTCTTCCGTAACAACCTCAGCCTTGTTCCAAACTTTAATTTAAACTTCTTCTTGGTGTGCACGATCGAGTCGCATCCGGTAAGTTGGATATGGTCATACATCGCGCACCTCACAGCACCCCACCACTTCTTGCAAGTCAAGCCCAGATTGATCAAATCTCGCATGCAGCATGTTGAGCAGCTCAAGCTTCCTGGTTCCAGATGGGATTTCTTCAGCTCCGCCAGAATTACCAGTAAGATTTCCTCTGGCAACTTCTTGAACCCTTCTCCGCGCACAGTATATGACCTTCCCGAAACCATTGTATTCTTCGGACCCATTCCAATTCTCTGGGGGGGTAACAAAGTCTGTTGTCTTCCTCCTCCACCTGCCCCATAACGCAAGTGCATTGGCAGAGACTCGTTTAAAATCCGTTTTCCAGGCAAGGCAGTCGGTGGGATCGTAGTCTTTGTCGCGAGGAAGCCATTCTTGCTGCTGGTTTTGAAATCAGAGTACGAAGAGTCCTCGCTTGTGCGACTCGACTCGTAGTCTATTGAAGAGCTAATACTCAAGGGACTCTTGTGTCTCGATTCGAAGCTGGATCGGGAAGTAATCGAAATACTGGAAGAAGAGGGAGCTCGTGGGTATAGTCGAGGAGGATCCATGTTCGGCGGTACTCCCCAAGGGAGGTAAGGAGGCGTTGAGCCCCTTGGAAGGGTGCTGCTGGGGGAGTATATGGGATACGACGCTGTCGTTCTGTGTTTTTGTGCCGAGGGAAGGGAGGCGCGTGCAAGACGTGTCTTGATATCCTGTTCACTGAACCTCCTTTGCCTTGCTTGACCACGATCCTGTCTCTCCTGACTTTGTTGACTGACCCTCTGCTGGTGGTATTGGTGTTTCTCCTCCTGGTCACAGCTCAATTCAATGAACCTCTGCCTTATCTTCTCTTGACCGCGGCAGTCCTTCTCTCCCAAGCCCTCCGTCAAGATATCGCTGGGCTGCGTCTGGGAACAAACAGCTGGCCTTATCTTTGTTTCTGTTGTTGTTTTCGTCGGAAGAGAATTCAAAGTCGTCTCCGGAGGGCAGGACCTGTTTGTAGCACATCATTGCGTCAGTCTGGACCGAGCATGATCATCTTAATCTTCAATAAGGTCCGGTCAGTGGCCTGCAGGTCCCTATTCGGGAGACCTGAAGGTGCATCGCCATGCCACTTCGGGATAAGAAGAGGCGCATCCCAAGGAAGCCCAGGGCAGCCCAAGTGAGATCGCGCCAGAGCTTGAGCGCATCAAGTTGGGAGGTGGTGGAAATTAGATGAGGGCGGGTCTCAGTGGGCAGGAGGACGGTGAGGGAGCAGCGGCTAGGGGATTTTTGGGGGCAAAGCGTGGAAAATCACCCGTCTGCACGGTCCGTAGCGTGGGGCTGAACTGCCGCCGTCGAGGTGCCATGCAGAGGGAGGAAATGAATGAGATGAGATGAACCTTGGAGAGATAGGATGAAAAGGAAGAAGACAGGAAGAAAGAAGGTTTAGATGGATGGGATAGGAAAAGGGGTGAAAAGAGGCGAAGGATGGTGGATAAATAATAGTGCATTCTGAATAATAACAGACAGCGTAAACATACAATCGAGCCGAGTGTTTATTGCAAACAAAGGCTTCAAAAAGGGGTACAGCACTCTGGCGGGTACAAGCCACTAGCGAAAATAGCGAAGGTTGAGCATCTGCGGTTGAGCGAGCGAGCTTGGAAAATAGATAGTGCCCAACCAAAACACAACCAATAGGCAACGGATAACAAACGAACAAAAGAATGATAGGCACAGTACCACGATCTGGAACTTGAGAGGAAGAAGATAAGCAAATAATAAACACCTACCGACTAAATCTAACAGAGTTCATCGGAACAATTGCCTCCCGGTGTCTGTCATCACTCCTTCCGCAGTCTTGATCCCGACATCGTACAGGCTGCCGATGCTGATCTAGGGCGTCGATTGGCGAGAGGAAATTTCTGTGTGTTGCGGGTACGGGGACGAGGAGTAGTGGGCCATCATTCCTAGACATCTCTAAGGTAAATCAACATAAGCATCTGCAGCTCATCTGATCTGCAAGACAAAAAAACTGTGCGATCGATCGAAAAGCCGAAAAGCCAAAGCAGTATGAAGCATCAACTTTAAAAAGAGAACGAGCAACCAAGCAGCCGTCCATTCTATCTATATCCCCTTTCCCCGTCGATTGTTCCTTCCACGCAATCTCAAGCCTCACTGCACTGCATTGCACTCGCTGCAGAAGGATCAATCCACGCTCCAGCATCCAGGGTTGAAGCTGAAGCTGCGGCTCCCCATCCACGCAATAACACAGCCAACCTAGGCATATCTCAGCCTCTCCTCCCCTCCGCTCATTTCTATTGGCCAAAATAATGTCAAAAAAGCCACGTCCTTTCTTACAACTGGATAATCACCTTCCACTTCCCGTTCAGGATTCGGAATCATGCAGTCGATGTGTCTGTTGGTGGGTGTTTGTTGGTGGGGGGTGTTGCATCGCATGCATACCTACACAGCCTGGGGTCTAAGCTGTTCGATTGAACGATCCCGAATAGCTGCACACTGACTGCCTCGACTACATTCCAGATTCAAGCCACGAAGAGTCCTTCAATAATAATACTCAGATAGATGATCAAGCTGAGTGAGATCTGACAACCGACAACTAAGAACCGAGACGTCAAGAAAGCCGCATGTAGTAAATCAAGGACCACGACAGCCAGTGCGTGCATACATTAATCAATAAGCATCCACCAATTTCTAAAGAAAGGTATTGCCCAAGCTGTGCTTTACTTTGCTGCAGTGCTCCAATACCGAGAGTGATGGCGGACGCCACGCGTTTATAGTCTTATGCGAGGCCCTGATTGATATATTGGTCATCATTCCATCCCATGATTCCCATCATGG